>WNWK01010114.1:0-17500 GCA_009830355.1 Cherax destructor
GTTATGCTAGTGTGGTTGTTGCTAGTGTAACAAGTTGTTATGCTAGTGGTGGTTGTCTGCTAGTGTAACAAGTTGTTATGCTAGTGGTGGTTGTTGCTAGTGTAACAACTGTTATGCTAGTTGTGGTTGTTCTAGTGTAACAAGCTGTTTGCTAGTGGTGGTTGCTGCTAGTGTAACAAGTTGTTATGCTAGTGGTGGTTGCTGCTAGTGTAACAATCTGTTATGCTAGTGGTAGTTGCTTCTAGTGTAACAAGCTGTTTTGCTAGTGGTTGCTGCTAGTGTAACAAGTTGTTATGCTAGTGGTAGTTGCTGCTAGTGTAACAAGCTGGTATGCTAGTGGTGGTTGTTGCTAGTGTAACAAGCTGTTATGCTAGTGGTGGTTGTTGCTAGTGTAACAAGCTGTTATGCTAGTGGTGGTTGCTGCTAGTGTAACAAGCTGTTATGCTAGTGGTGGTTGTTGCTAGTGTAACAAGCTGTTATGCTAGTGGTGGTTGTTACTAGTGTAACAAGCTGTTATGCTAGTGGTGGTTGTTGCTAATGTAACAAGTTGTTATGCTAGTGGTTGCTGCTAGTGTAACAAGCTGTTTTGCTAGTGGTGGTTGTTGCTAGTGTAACAAGCTGTTATGCTAGTGGTTGCTGCTAGTGTAACAAGCTGTTTTGCTAGTATTGGTTGTTGCTAGTGTAACAAGCTGTTATGCTAGTGGTGGTTGTTGCTAGTGTAACAAGCTGTTATGCTAGTGGTGGTTGCTGCTAGTGTAACAAGTTGTTATGCTAGTGGTGGTTGTTGCTAGTGTAACAAGCTGTTATGCTAGTGGTGGTTGTTGCTAGTGTAACAAGTTGTTATGCTAGTGGTGGTTGCTGCTAGTGTAACAAGTTGTTATGCTAGTGGTGGTTGCTGCTAGTGTAACAGGTTGTTATGCTAGTGGTAGTTGCTGCTAGTGTAACAAGTTGTTATGCTAGTGGTAGTTGCTGCTAGTGTAACAAGTTGTTATGCTAGTGGTAGTTGCTGCTAGTGTAACAAGCTGTTATGCTAGTGGTGGTTGCTGCTAGTGTAACAAGCTGTTATGCAAGTGGTGGTTGCTGCTAGTGTAACAAGCTGTTATGCTAGTGCTGGTTGCTGGTAGTGTAACAAGTTGTTTTGCTAGTGGTAGTTGCTGCTAGTGTAACAAGCTGTTATGCTAGTGGTAGTTGCTGCTAGTGTAACAAGCTGTTATGCTAGTGGTTGCTGCTAGTGTAACAAGCTGTTATGCTAGTGGTGGTTGTTGCTAGTGTAACAAGTTGTTATGCTAGTGGTTGCTGCTAGTGTAACAAGCTGTTTTGCTAGTGGTGGTTGCTGCTAGTGTAACAAGCTGTTTTGCTAGTGTTGGTTGCTGCTAGTGTAACAAGCTGTTATGCTAGTGGTTGCTGCTAGTGTAACAAGCTGTTATGCTAATGATGGTTGCTGCTAGTGTAACAAGCTTTTTGCTAGTGGTGGTTGCTGCTAGTGTAACAAGCTGTTATGCTAATGATAGTTGCTGCTAGTGTAACAAGCTGTTTTGCTAGTGGTGGTTGTTGCTAGTGTAACAAGCTGTTATGCTAGTGGTTGCTGCTAGGTAACAAGCTGTTATGCTAGTGGTTGCTGCTAGTGTAACAAGCTGTTTTGCTAGTGGTGGTTGCTGCTAGTGTAACAAGCTGTTATGCTAGTGGTGGTTGCTGCTAGTGTAACAAGCTGTTTTGCTAGTGGTGGTTGCTGCTAGTGTAACAAGCTGTTATGCTAGTGGTGGTTGCTGCTAGTGTAATAGGTTATGCTAGTGGTGGTTGCTGCTAGTGTAATAGGTTATGCTAGTGGTGGTTGCTGCTTGTGTAATAGGTTACGCTAGTGGTGGTTGCTGCTAGTGTAACAAGTTGTTATGCTAGTGGTGGTTGCTGCTAGTGTAACAAGTTGTTATGCTAGTGGTAGTTGTTGCTTGTGTAACAAGCTGGTTTGCTAGTGGTGGTTGTTGCTAGTGTAACAAGCTGTTATGCTAGTGGTGATTGCTGCTAGTGTAACAAGCTGTTATGCTAGTGGTGGTTGCTGCTAGTGTAACAAGTTGTTATGCTAGTAGTGGTTGCTGCTAGTGTAACAAGTTGTTATGCTAGTGGTGGTTGCTGCTAGTGTAACAAGCTGTTATGCTAGTGGTGGTTGCTGCTAGTGTAACAAGTTGTTATGCTAGTGGTAGTTGTTGCTAGTGTAACAAGCTGTTATGCTAATGATGGTTGCTGCTAGTGAAACAAGTTGTTTTGCTAGTGGTAGTTGCTGCTAGTGTAACAAGTTGTGATGCTAGTGGTGGTTGCTGCTAGTGTAACAAGCTGTTATGCTAATGATGGTTGCTGCTAGTGTAACAAGCTGTTATGCTAGTGGTGGTTGTTGCTAGTGTAACAAGCTGTTATGCTAATGATGGTTGCTGCTAGTGTAACAAGCTGTTTTGCTAGTGGTGGTTGCTGCTAGTGTAACAAGCTGGTATGCTAGTGGTGGTTGCTGCTAGTGTAACAAGCTGTTATGCTAGTGGTGGTTGCTGCTAGTCAAGCAGAGGTAAACGCAAAAATTATCCAGAAGTCAGAGATAAAAATCGGAAGGAAGTAATCCAAGAGAGTGGTGCATACTCACGGTGAGAGCGAACTTGTGCCTTGTTTAGACTTTTGTTGAGCCTCTGCTGACGTGCAGGTGCAGCCTCTGCTGACGTGCAGGTGCAGCCACTGCTGACGTGCAGGTGCAGCCACTGCTGACGTGCAGGTGCAGCCACTGCTGACGTGCAGGTGCAGCCAATGCTGACGTGCAGGTGCAGCCACTGCTGACGTGCAGGTGCAGCCACTGCTGACGTGCAGGTGCAGCCACTGCTGACGTGCAGGTGCAGCCACTGCTGACGTGCAGGTGCAGTTACTGCTGACGTGCAGGTGCAGCCACTGCTGACGTGCAGGTGCAGTTACTGCTGACGTGCAGGTGCAGATACTGCTGACGTGCAGGTGCAGTCACTGCTGACGTGCAGGTGCAGTCACTGCTGACTTGTAGGTGCAGCCACTGCTGACTTGCAGGTGCAGCAGGTGCAGCAGGTGCAGCAGCTGCAGCAGCTGCAGCAGCTGCAGCAACTGCCTTTCGTTCATTCGTCGATTTTTAGTTAGGTTTTATTTTTTCTCTGACGAACTTTTAGCATATCTACAATGTTGAAAGTTAGCTGTGTTTTTATTGAGAGAGAGGGGGGGGGGAGGGATGGGGAGGGAGGGGCAAAAGGATGTAGATGAGAGAGAGTGTAGAAGAAAATTGAGAGGAAAAATGACTAAAAAGAAGTGTCGAAGAGGGACGAGAGAAAGATATGAGGGATGGAAGGAGAGAAGAGGATAAAATCACACCTTCACTGTCTCCCTCACCAGCTCCTTCACACCACCTACACTGTCTCCCTCACCAGCTCCCTCACACCTCCTACACAGTCTCCCTCACCAGCTCCCTCACACCTACACAGTCTCCCTCACCAGCTCCCTCACACCACCTTCACTGACTCCCTCACCATTTCCCTCACACCACCTTCACTGTCTCCCCACCAGCTCCTTCCCCACCACCTCCTTCACTGTCTCCCTCACCATTCCCTCACACCTCCTTCACTGTCTCCCTCACCATTTCCTCACACCACCTCACTGTCTCCCTCACCAGCTCCCTCACACCACCTTCACTGACTCCCTCACCAGCTCCCTCACACCTCCTACACAGTCTCCCTCACCAGCTCCCTCACACCTCCTGCACAGTCTCCCTCACCAGCTCCCTCACACCTACACAGTCTCCCTCACCAGCTCCCTCACACCACACACTGTCTCCCTCACCAGCTCCCTCACACCACCTACACTGTCTCCCTCACCAGCTCCCTCACACCATCTACACTGTCTCCCTCACCAGCTCCTCACACCACTACACTGTCCCCCTTCACCACCTCCCCTACACTGTCTCCTTCACCCTCCTACACATGCTCCCTCCACCACACGCTACCTCACCAGCTCCCTCACACCACTTTCACTGTCTCCCTCACTAGCTCCCTCACACCACCTTAACTGTCTCCCTCACCAGCTCCCTCACACCCTTACACGTCTCCCTCACCAGCTCCCTCACACCCCTACACGTCTCCCTCACCAGCTCCCTCACACCACCTACACTGTCTCCCTCACCAGGTCCGTCACACCACCTACACTGTCTCCTCACCAGCTCCCTCACACCACCTACACTGTCTCCCTCACACCTCCTACACTGTCTCCCTCACCAGCTACCTCACCAGCTCCCTCACACCACTTTCACTGTCTCCCTCACCAGCTCCCTCACATTATCTACACTGTCTCCCTCACCAGCTCCCTCACACCACTTTCACTGTCTCCCTCACCAGCTCCCTCACACCACCTACACTGTCTCCCTCACCAGCTCCCTCACACCACTTTCACTGTCTCCCTCACTAGCTCCCTCACACCTCCTACACTGTCTCCCTCACCAGCTCCCTCACACCACCTACACTGTCTCCCTCACCAGCTCCCTCACACCACCTACACTGTCTCCCTCACCAGCTCACTCACACCACCTACACTGTCTCCCTCACACCTCCTACACTGTCTCCCTCACCAGCTACCTCACCAGCTCCCTCACACCACTTTCACTGTCTCCCTCACAAGCTCCCTCACACCACCTACACTGTCTCCCTCACCAGCTCCCGCACACCACTTTCACTGTCTCCCTCACCAGCTCCCTCACACCTACACAGTCTCCCTCACCAGCTCCCTCACACCACCTACACTGTCTCCCTCACCAGCTCCCTCACACCACCTACACCGTCTCCCTCACCAGGTCCGTCACACCACCTACACCGTCTCCCTCACCAGCTCCCTCACACCACCTACACTGTCTCCCTCACACCTCTTACACTGTCTCCTCACCAGCTACCTCACCAGCTCCCTCAAACCACTTTCACTGTCTCCCTCACCAGCTCCCTCACACCACCTACACTGTCTCCCTTACACCACTTTCACTGTCTCCCTCACCAGCTCCCTCACACCACCTACACTGTCTCCCTCACCAGCTCCCTCACACCACTTTCACTGTCTCCCTCACCAGCTCCCTCACACCACCTACACTGTCTCCCTCACCAGCTCCCTCACACCACTTTCACTGTCTCCCTCACTAGCTCCCTCACACCTCCTACACTGTCTCCCTCACCAGCTCCCTCACACCACCTACACTGTCTCCCTCACCAGCTCCCTCACACCACCTACACTGTCTCCCTCACCAGCTCCCTCACACCACCTACACTGTCTCCCTCACCAGCTCCCTCACACCTCCTACACTGTCTCCCTCACCATTGTTCTTTTCCTTCAAAAGTTTGACCAGTAAAACACCGTCATTAATTTTATTTGTGTTCTCACGTATCTGTACCCATATGTCTGTGGTTACATGGGTCGAGTCCCAGCTCCTGTCCCTTATTCTTAACTTGCATCTTCTTGAACTTACTCCTAGACTCGAACTTTGTCGTACTTGTTCTTAAACTATGTATGGAACCTCCTCGTTCTGGTCATTCCACTTCTGGACCACTGTAAGGCTGAATAAATTCTTCCTGACATCCCTGATATTCATGTGTCGTTAATTTCGAACTGTGTCCTCGGTTTTTGGTCTGAATATCTCGAACAATCTATAACTGTCTACCTAATCAAGGCATCTGAATATTTTGTATGTTATCATGTCTCCCTTTGGTCTTCTATTTTCTAATGACATCAGTCTCGGTCCTTCAGCCTCTCCTCATAGCTCTTTCTCCTTAGTTGTGGGATTGGTCTTGTTGCAAATCTTTGCACTGTATCCAGTTCCTTAATGCTCTATCATGTGAGGGCTCGATGCTGGAGCTGCGTACTCAAACAATGGGCCTGTGAAGGTGTGTGTGTGTGTGTGTGTGTGTGTGTGTTGTGTTCGTGTGTGTGTGTGTGTGTGTGTGTGTGTGTGTGTGTGTGTGTGTGTGTGTTCGTGTGTTTGTACTTAGGTACTTCTATGCATGAAGTTCTTAACCTCCCGACACTTTCTGGCTAGACATTCCATCATCTAATACATTGACTTTCCTTCTGGTTCCCCTTCCTCACTGCTCTGTTTCCTCTTCTGAAGTCTTGGGTTCTCACACCCTGCACCTGCTCTTCTATTCTTAATGTTTAATTCCACAAGGTATTCGAAAGTCAGTACAGGGGGCGCTCATCATCCGAAGTTCTTGTGGTGAATACCAGATCCAGTCTTGCTGGCTCATTTTCTCCCCTCTTTCATGTGCTCCTGACATACTGACACACAAGGTTTTCCCATAACCATCTATAACGACTTAGTCCTCCACGCTTCCAGTCGCCGTGTGGGATCCCAATTTTCACAGTCTGTTTCTTTGGTGAAATCGCCCATAATTAATAGCTTTGGTTTAGCCCTATGACCTTTTCTTGCTGCCTCCGCTATGATCCCAACAAACGCTTTTTCATGATTTTCGTGTCTGTCTCCTACAGTTTTTTGGTGGAGTGTAGGTCATTTCTACTATTGTGGGTTCCTTAGTGTTGTGCTATGTAATCATTTGGATCATTGTTTATTCCTCCCATCTCTTTAAAACTCTTCTGATTTCTGATTAGTAGCCTAATTGCTCCACCACCCCTGTTTCTCTCTTTCCTTATTGATTGGTATCCTGCTGCAAATATGGCACTTGTTATCACTTTAGTTAACTTTGTCTCCGTGAAAGCTATGATGTCTAAGATTACTTCTGCTATTCGTTCTTTAAATTCACCATTCTTAATAATCCAACTGCATTTGTGTACCACACTCTGAGCATTCTTACCTTGACCATGCTCTGGTTTGTGTTGTCTACCTCTTCTCTCACATCTGTCAGTAGTGGAGAGGTAATGCCGGCTTGTGTACTCACCTAATTGTGCTTGCAGGGGTCGAGACTTAGCTCCTGGCCCCGCCTCTTCACTGACCGCTACTAGGTCCTCTCTCTCCCTGCTCCACGAGCTTTATCATACCTCGTCTTAAAGCTATGTATGGTGCCTGCCTCCACTACATCACTTGCTAGACTGTTCCATTTCCTGACAACTCTATGACTGAAGAAATACTTCCTAACATCCCTTTGACTCATCTGAGTCTTTAAATTGTGACCCCTTGTTTCTGTGTCCCCTCTCTGGAACATCCTGTCTCTATGACTTCGAAAAGGCAATAAATGACATGCCCATGCACTCCGCTCCAGGCCCAGACTCATGGAACTCCGTGTTCATCAAGAACTGCAAGAAGCCCCTATCACATGCTTTTAACATCCTATGGAGAGGGAGCATGGACACTGGGATCGTCCCGCAGGTACTAAAAACAACAGACATAGCCCCGCTCCACAAAGGGGGCAGTAAAGCAATAGCAAAGAACTACAGACCAATTGCGCTAACGTCCCATATCATAAAAATCTTTGAAAGGGTTCTAAGAAGCAAGATCGCCACCCATCTTGATACCCATCAATTGCACAACCCAGGACAGCATGGGTTTAGAGCAGGCCACTCCTGTCTTTCCCAACTACTGGACCACTACGACAGGGTCCTGGATGCTCTAGAAGATAAACAGAATGCAAATGTTATATACACAGATTTTGCAAAAGCCTTTGACAAGTGTGACCATGGTGTAATAGCACACAAAATGCGTGATAAAGGAATAACAGGAAAAGTTGGTAGATGGATCTATAATTTCCTAACACGTAGAACACAAAGAGTAGTAGTCAACAGAGTAAAGTCTGAGGCAGCTACTGTGAAAGCTCTGTTCCACAAGGCACAGTACTTGCCCCCATCCTATTCCTCATCCTCATATCAGACATTGACAGGGATATAAGTCACAGTGCTGTGTCTTCCTTTGCAGATGACACCCGAATCTGTATGACAGTGTCCACCATTGAAGACACTGCAAGACTCCAAGCAGACATAAACCAAATCTTTAAATGGGCTGCAGAAAACAATATGAAGTTCAATGATGAGAAATTTCAATTACTCAGATACGGAAAACGTGAAGAAATTAAAATCTCATCGGAGTACAAAACTAATTCCAACCACACAATAGAGCGAAAACTAATGTCAAAGACCTGGGAGTGATCATGTCAGAGGATCTCACCTTCAAGGACCATAACAATGTAGCAATTGCATCTGCTCGAAAAATGACAGGATGGATAATGAGAACCTTCAAAACCAGGGATGCCAAGCCCATGTTGACACTTTACAGATCGCTTGTTCTATCTAGGCTGGAATATTGCTGCACACTAACTGCACCTTTCAAGGCGGGTGAGTGCTGACCTTGAAAATGTGCAGAGAACCTTCACCGCACGCATAAGTGCGATAAACCACCTCAACTACTGGGAACGCTTGAAGTTCCTAAACCTGTACTCTCTAGAACGCAGGCGGGAGAGATACATTATTATATACACATGGAAAATTCTCGAGGGCTTAGTACCAAACTTGCACACACAAATCACTCCCTACGAAAGCAAACGACTCGGCAGGCGATGTAACATCCCCCCAATGAAGAGCAGGGGTGCCACTAGCACGTTGAGGGACAACACAATAAGTGTCAGGGGCCCAAGATTGTTCAACTGCCTCCCAGCATACATCAGGGGGATTACCAACAAGCCCTTGGCTGTCTTCAAGCAGGCACTGGACAGGCACCTCAAGTCGGTACCTGATCAGCCGGGCTGTGGTTCGTACGTTGGACTGCGTGCGGCCAGCAGTAACAGCCTGGTTGATCAGGCTCTGGTCCAACAGGAGGCTTGGTCACGGACCGGGCCGCGGGGGCGTTGACCCCTGGAATTCTCTCCAGGTAGACTCCAGGTATCCACCTTATATATTCCACGCATTATTTTGTATGTCGTTATCATGTCTTCCCTAACCCTCCTGTCCTCCAGTGTCGTCAGGCCGATTTCCCTTAACCTTTCTTCATAGGACAATACCCTTAGCTCCGGAACTAACCTTGTTGAAAACCTTTGCACTTTCTCTAATTTCTTGACGTGCTTGACAAGGTGTGGGTTCCAAACTGGTGCTGCATACTCCAATATGGGCCTGACGTACACAGTGTACAGTGTCTTGAACGATTCCTTACTAAGGTATCGGAACGCTATTCTCAGGTTTGCCAGGCGCCCATATGCTGCACCAGTTATCTGGTTGATGTGTGCTTCCGGAGACGTGCTCGGTGTTATATTCACGCCAAGATCTTTCTCCTTGAGTGAGGTTTGCAGTCTTTGGCCACCTAGCCTATACTCTGTCAGCGGTCTTCTTTGTCCTTCCCCGATCTTCATGACTTTGCATTTACTGGGGTTAAACTCGAGGAGCCAGTTGCTGGACCAGGTGTCCAGCTTGTCCAGGTCTCTTTGTAGTCCTGCCTGATCCTCATCTGATTTAATTCTCTTCATTAACTTCACATCATCTGCGAACAGTGACACTTCCGAGTCTTCTGTGTTAGTTACCATTTTGTCCTAGGCACATGTCGATTAGACACTAGGCCTGTTGTATGTGTGTGTGTGTGTGTGTGTGTGTGTGTGTGTTTTTTTTTGGGGGGTAACGAAACACTTCGAAATGTTTCGGCCCGCCGGAATTGAACCAGGCCCTCCGTGCGTGAAGCAAGTGGGCTAGCCACCATGCCATCGGGGCGTGTGTGTGTGTGTGTGTGTGTGTGTGTGTGTGTGCGTGCGTGTGTGTGCGCGCGTGCACGCGCAGTGTTGCATGGGAAGTGGTCAGGACTATATTTGTAGGTGGGAAGGTATGGGTGAGCCTTAAGTTGAGTCTACTAAGAGAGGCAGGGGGTGACCCTTGAGGAGTTCCACGAGGCAGGGGGTGACCCTTGAGGAGTTCCAGGGAGGCTGGGTGACCTTGAGGAGTTCCACGAGGCTGGGGGTGACCCTTGAGGAGTTCCACGAGGCAGGGGTGACCCTTGAGGAGTTCCACGAGGCTGGGGGTGACCCTTGAGGAGTTCCACGAGGCAGGGGGTGACCCTTGAGGAGTTCCACGAGGCAGGGGGTGACCCTTGAGGAGTTCCACGAGGCAGGGGGTGACCCTTGAGGAGTTCCACGAGGCTGGGGGTGACCCTTGAGGAGTTCCACGAGGCTGGGGGTGACCCTTGAGGAGTTCCACGAGGCTGGGGGTGACCCTTGAGGAGTTCCACGAGGCTGGGGGTGACCCTTGAGGAGTTCCACGAGGCTGGGGGTGACCCTTGAGGAGTTCCACGAGGCTGGGGGTGACCCTTGAGGAGTTCCACGAGGCTGGGGGATCCCACTTTCTGCCTACTTTTGTTCCTCTTCTTTGTAGCTGCAAACTTCCTCAGCTGTTCTCTCTCTCTCTCTCTCTCTCTCTTGATCTGATTTATTTATACCTTGTCATAACGAGTGTCCCGTCTAAACATTTTGCTTCAAGCTACAAATGACCAAATAATTAATTTAATTGGGCATTGTTTACCCACTTCTTTGAAAAAAATATCATCTGTACAGTTTCATTTTCATGCACACCATCATCAGTGTATTCACATGCTTCTTTCTCTTCATCCCATCTTTCACTTCCATCAGTCTCCTGCAATCCGTAAATCATGTGATTTTTTTTTTTCTTCCATTGGCTTACTTTACTGTTTGCCTTGTCTGTTTTCACTAGTTCCCCAGCTGTCTCTTAACACCTTACACTCATAATTCCTTATTTATTGAACATTTCCTCAGTTTTCTTTCTTAGGGTAGATTATTTTCTTTCCCACTGCTCCAATTTCCCGGTTAGAGCAGAGTTACTATATCCTAGTGATGCCATACTTCACTTTCCCTCCTACATCCACATTTTTTGCTATAATTATTTATCATTTTTATTTCATTTTTCTATCTCTTACCAGGAATGAAGACTCAGGTTTACCAGGTGGTGTGGTATTATAATTTATCCTGTATTCTTCCAGTAAACGGGTACTACTATTGCAACAGAGCGGAGTAGGCTGTAATATACACTTACTCTCCTTTCACAAGAAGCAAGATATGTTGCAATGTGCTGTTTACTGGTAAGTACTCAGTGCATGCAACAGTGTGTTTGTGTGTACCCGCCTATATGGATTGCAAGGGTCGCGCCTCAGCTCCTGACCCTGACTTTTAACTTGTAACCTACCAAATTCACTTCCTACTAACCCCGTGGGCTGTATCCTTCATTACTTCGGTCAGGAAACAGACAAATTGATGTTAATATTATATATATCTTTTAATATATCTAATATTATTGCTAATGGTATGCTCATTAATACCTTAAGTGAAAATATCAAACTTTGTAGAAATATTTTTTCTTTTACGTTTAGCTACATTTTTAAGTAGGATGTAACACACAAATTACACTTACTGTGCTGGCAGATTCTGAGTTTTGATTGGCTGCCGACACTCATAAATTGTTTGTTCTTTTTGTTTACCTTTTGGGATGCGAGTCAAGACAGGAGAGTATCTGATCTGTAGCCGCTGCTTCTCTCTCTGGCTGGACACTGAGGCGCATCTAGCCTCTCTACTCTGGGAGAATGCTGTTTTCCTCTCTTGTCATATAAACTCACTTTTTCTTGTAGAGTATGCAGGTGTTGGTGAGCCAGAACATACATCTTGTACTCTGTGTAACTCTCTTCACACGGCTTTATTTAGAATTAGTGATCGTTTTACATTTTCTGAGGCTGCTTCAAGTCTAACTCTAGGCCTATCATCATGGGGAAGCGCTAAACACGTAGGGATCATACAGCACCTGTGAAGGGGGAGAGGATGGAAGACATTGAGGTTTAATTTAGGAAATTGGAGAACAGATCCAATTCCCTAGATGAAGATCCCTTCACCAGCGTCAAGGAACCTCCCTGGAGGGAAACTCAGGCCTAACTAAATTACTGTCATAAATAACAGTAATTCAGGATTTTTTTTTTTTTTACCATATAAAGGACATGTCGATTTTTGTCCCAGTTAGGGTCGTTTTGTCTCTCCCTCCTCCTTGCCTGACACTGTGCCCCTCGTTGTGCATTTTGCTGTCTGGTTGGTGAACTGGTCGCTCTGCTGTTTAAGTAAGCTGTGCTTATTGCCTAGTTGTTGGTCAGAAGTTAATCTATTTAATCTAGTACTTTTGAGTACATTGAAGTGAAAGATGGTACAGTATTCCTAGTAAAGTGCTAAAAATACAGTTTAAATAAAGTGTACAGAAATAATGAATATACGTAGTGAAATAGTGAATAATAATTATTGAAGCTTGGCACCTGGCGGTGTGTAGAAGCCTAATTCACCATCATTAATTTTATCTGTAAATATTATTAACAATAGACAAACCTTTTGAGTAATTAAAGTTCTCAAACTTTTATTTGTTGGTAATTATTTACTCAGTTGCAGTCCTTTATGCTAAACCCAATAAAAGCTCAATAAAGATCTTGATGTGGTAGAGCATAATTGGGCCGCAATAATTAGCAACTGCAATTTGTTACAAAGTCAGAAAGAGGCTAGATGCTGGAGGGGTAACAGTTAGTTGACCTTCTAGTATGGATTTGCCAAAGTATCGGTATCGATGGGTATCGGCCATTTTTACGGTCTCTTTAAAATAGCCGATACTTTTAAAATATTGATATTACATGTGCTTGAAAAATACCATAATTAACACTACCTCACGATTGTGAGAGTTTCTCTCTCTCTCTCTCTCTCTCTCTTCTCTCTCTCTCTCTCTCTCTCTCTCTCTCTCTCTCTCTCTCTCTCACACACACACACACACTACAGACCAGTGTCACTGACATGTATATTATGCAAAGTCATGGAGAAGATTATCAGGAGAAGAGTGGTGGAGCACCTAGAAAGGAATGAGCTTATCAACGACAGCCAACACGGTTTCAGGGACGGGAAATCTTGCATCACAAACCTTCTGGAGTTCTACGACAGGGTGGCAGCAGTAAGACAAGAGAGAGAGAGAGCTGTGGGTGGATTGCATTTTCTTGGACTGTAAGAAGGCGTTTGACAGTTCCACACAAGAGATTAGTGCAAAAGCTGGACGACCAGGCAGAGATAACAGGGAAGGCACTCCAATGGATCAGGGAATACCTGTCAGGAAGACAGCAGCGAGTCATGGTACGTGGTGAGGTGTCAGAGTGGGCGCCTGTGACGAGTGGGGTTCCACAGGGGTCAGTTCTAGGACCGGTGCTGTTTCTGGTATTTGTGAACGACATGACGGAAGGAATAGCCTCCGAAGTGTCCCTGTTTGCAGATGATGTGAAGTTGATGAGGAGAATTCAATCGGACGAGGACCAACCAGAACTACAAAGGGACCTGGACAGGCTGCAAGCCTGGTCCAGCAATTGGCTCCTGGAGTTCAACCACACCAAGTGCAAAGTCATGAAGATTGGGGAAGGGCTAAGAAGACCGCAGACGGAGTACAGTCTAGGGGGCCAGAGACTACAAACCTCACTCAAAGAAAAAGATCTGGGGGTGAGTATAACAACAGGCACATCTCCTGAGACGAACATCAACCAAATAGCTGCTGCAGCATACGGGCGCCTAGCAAACCTATGAACAGCATTCCGACATCTTAATAAGGAATCGTTCAGGACCCTGTACACTGTGTACGTTAGGCCCATACTGGAGTATGCAGCACCAGTTTGGAACCCACACCTAGCCAAGCACGTAAAGAAACTAGAGAAAGTGCAAAGGTTTGCAACAAGACTAGTCCCGGAGCTAAGGGGTATGTCCTATGAGGAGAGGTTAAGGGAAATTGATCTGACGACACTGGAGGACAGGAGAGATAGGGGGGACATTATAACGACATATAAAACACTGAGAGGAATGGACAAGGTGGATAGATACAGAATGTTCCAGAGATGGGACACAGCAACAAGGGGACACAGTTGGAAGTTGAAGTCTCAGATGAATCACAGGGATGTTAGGAACATTGTTACCAACAGTGAGAGTGGCAGCCGCTTTAAGTGGCAAGTGGTTCACAATTCAGGAAGAAGGAAGATAAAGAAGGTTAATAGAAAAGATGTGAAGGTAGGAAATCGATTCTCTGTTCTCCAGGACGAGTGTACTTCAGTGGTCAGTGAGGTTAAAGGTACCACTGACTTCCCTGCTAATCAAGGTAAGAATATTCTGATTGTGGGAGACTCTCAGGTAAGATATATGGACCGTGCTTTTTGTAACAGAGATAGGAAGGTCAGACAGAGGGTGTGCCTCCCAGGAGCTGGTATTGGTGACATAGTCAGCAGGTTGGATAATATTATGTCAGGTAATGGGAACAAGCCTATTATCTGTCTTAGGGCTGGTGGTAATGACATTGGGAAGGGCAGAAGACAGGAGCTACTAGATAAGTATAGGTCAGCCATAGAAGTAGTTAGGTCTAAGGGAGGGATCCCAATCATATGTAGCATTTTGCCTAGAAAGGGAGTGGGCAATGAATGGATGTCTAGAGCAATTGGTATAAATTGCTGGCTAGACAGGTACTGCAAGGAACTTGCAATTCCATTTATTGATAACTGGGACAAATTCTATGGCAAACGTGATATGTATGCAAAGGGATGGGGTTCATCTCTCTTGGGCTGGAGTGGTTGCATTAGCCGATTCAATTGAGGGGGTCATTGGAGACTTGTCTAGGACTTTAAACTGATAGATTATAGAGGTATGGGTGTTTGTGGGAAACAATCAGGCTGTAGTATTAGGGTTGGAAACGACAGATATTACCAGTATACCTCAGGGATATGTTTAAAAGACAATATTCAAAATAAAGTTGCTAGTAAAGGCAAAGCAATTGAACAACAAACAAAGAGAGATAGTAGAGGGAAACGAGTGACTAGCTCCCTTAAGGTTTACTATACAAATAGTAGGAGTCTAAGAAATAAGATAGATGAGCTAAGATTACTTGCAAGTGTAGGTAATATAGATATTATTGCTATAACAGAGACCTGTTATAGGAAGGTATTTTGCCTTCTGAGTGCAACATACAGGGTTATAAACTATTCCACACTGATAAGGTCAACAGGAAGGGTGGTGGAGTTGCGATGTATGTCAGAGATAATTTAAATTGTTGTGTTAGACAAGATATAAGATTAGAAACATCGGACACAGAATTTGTTTGGCTACAGTTTCTCGAGGGTCGTGAAAAATTAATTTTGGGTGTGATTTACAGGCCCCCAAGCCTGGATAGGGAGCGCAGTAAGCTGCTATGGGACGAAATTCATAAGGCGTCTAGATATGAAAATGTTGTGTTAATGGGAGATTTTAACTATAGACAAACTGATTGAAACAATGTGACAGGTAATCTTGAGTCTAGTGACTTTCTTGATACGGTTCAGGATTGTTTTTTAAAACAGTTTGTGACAGAACCAACTAGAGGTAGCAACTTGCTTGATTTGGTTCTTCCTAACAAAGAATCACTAATTAATAATCTTGAGGTTAATGAAGAGCTTGGGGAAAGCGAGCACAAATCACTGTTTCAATATATCATGGAATTACCCAGGTAACTGCAATCAAGTCTCTGTTCCAGACTTTCGCTTAGCCGACTTCATGGGGCTGAGAAATTACCTAGGTGGGCTAAATTGGGATGACCTGACTATGGGTCAGGTAGGTGGTTTTGGTTGCCAATATGACGTTTTCCAGAGTGTAGTTCTAGCTGCCCAGACAACTTTTGTTCCGAGTAGGGAAATTAGATCTAACAAAAATGATCCTAAATGGATGAACAATAGATTAAAACATCTCATTGGTCAAAAGAGAGGCATATATAGGCGTATCAAAAGAGGGGATGTACAGATAAGAAATCAATATTTTCAATTAAAGAGAGAAATAAAAAAAGGAATAAGAAAAGCAAAAAAAGATTATGAGGCTAAGGTCGCAAGGGATTCGAAGACTAACCCAAAAGGGTTCTTTCAGGTATACAGAAGTAAGATTAGGGACAAGATAGGCCCACTTAAGAGTAACTCAGGACAGATCACGGACAGTGATAAGAATACTATGTGTGAAATTTTCAATACTTTCTTCCTCTCAGTTTTTACTCAGGAAGATACTAGCGGAATTCCAGAAATAATAAATTATGTTGAACAGGAAGATAATAGACTATGCTCGATTGGGGTAACTAGTGACATGGTCCTCAGACAAATAGAGAAATTAAAACCTAACAAATCCCCAGGCCCTGATGAACTGTTTGCAAGAGTTTTAAAGGAATGTAAAGAGGAACTTAGTAAACCTTTGGAAAAGGGCAAATGTAATACCTATTTACAAAGCAGGTGACAGGTCCTTAGCTTCGAACTATAGACCAATAAGCCTTACCTCCATAGTTTGTAAATTTATGGAATCAATAATTGCCGAGATAATTCGTAGCCATCTTGAAAGGCATAAATTGATTAATGAATCTCAACATGGTTTTACTAAGGGGCGCTCGTGTCTTACGAATTTACTAACTTTATTCACTAAGGTGTTTGAGGAGGTAGATCATGGTAATGAATATGATATTGTGTATATGGACTTCAGTAAGGCTTTCGATAGAGTTCCACATCAGAGGCTATTGAGGAAACTTAAGGCACACGGAATAGGAGGAATTTTTTCCTGGGTAGAGGCATAGTTGACAAATAGGTGGCACAGAGTTTGCATAAATGGGGAGAAATCAGAATGGGCTCACGTCTCAAGCGGTGTCCCACAGGGGTCAGTTTTGGCCCCCCTGTTGTTTTCAATTTACATAAACGACATAGATGAGGGAATAAATAGCAACATACGCAAATTTGCTGATGACACCAAAATAGGCCGTCCAATTCATTCTAATAAGGACATTAGAGCACTCCAGGATGATTTGAATAGACTGATGCAGTGGTCGGAGAAGTGGCAGATGCAGTTTAATGTAAACAAATGAAAAGTTCTAAATGTTGGGCTGGACAATAACCATGCCACATATAAACTGAATAATGTAGATCTTAATACTTGTGATTGCGAGAAGGATTTAAGAGTTCTGGTTAGTAGTAATCTAAACCAAGACAACAGTGCATAAGTGTTCGCAAATAATGCTAACAGAATCCTTGGCTTCATATCAAGAAGTATAAATAATAGAAGTCCTCAGGTTGTTCTTGAATTCTATATATCTTTGGTTAGGCCTCATTTAGATTATGCTGCACAGTTCTGGTCACCAAATTACAGAATGGATATAAATGCACTGGAAAACGTACAGAGGAGGATGACAAAGTTGATCCCATGTATTAGAAATCCTCCCTATGAATCTGCACTCTCTAGTAAGGCGTAGAATTAGGGGGGATATGATTGAGGTGTATAAATTGAAAACAGGAATAAATAAAGGGGATGTAAATAGCGTGCTGAAAATATCCAGCCAAGACAGGACTCGCAGCAATGGTTTCAAGTTGGAAAAGTTCAGATTCAGGAAGGATATAGGAAAGCACTGGTTTGGTAATAGAGTTGTGGATGAGTGGAACAAACTCCCGAGTACCGTCATAGAAGCTAAGACGATGTGTAGTTTTAAAAATAGGTTAAATAAATACATG
>WNWK01010114.1:22500-72201 GCA_009830355.1 Cherax destructor
ACACCACCAGGTCCCCCACCCTCACAGACCCCCCAAAACACAGTATTAGAGAGGAAACTGAAGGTATGGTACACCAATGCTGATGGAATAACAAATAAGTGGGAGGAGTGGCACGAAAGAGTCAAAGAGGCATCACTGGACATAATAGCTCTCACAGAAACCAAGCTCACAGGTATGATAACAGATGCCATCTTTCCAATGGGATACCAGATCCTGAGGAAAGACAGAGGAACAGAGGGGTGGAGGAGTGGCACTGCTGATCAAAAACCGATGGGATTTTGACGAGATGGAGAGAGGAGACGGAGGAGAAGCTGGGGATTACATAGTAGGGATGCTACAGTCTGGAGGTCCCAAGGTGGTAATTGCAGTGATGTATAACCCACCACAGAACAGCAGGAGGCCAAGGCAAGAGTATGATGAGAGTAACAGAGCGATGATTGACACACTGGCAGAAGTGGCCAGAAGGGCTCGCGCGAGCAGGGCGAAGCTACTGATCATGGGTGACTTCAACCATAAGGAAATTGATTGGGAGAACTTGGAGCCACATGGGGGCCAAGAAACGTGGAGGGCTAAGATGCTGGAGGTGGTACTGGAAAATCTCATGTACCAACACGTAAGGGACACTACCAGAGAGAGGAAATGACGAACCAGCGAGACTGGACCTAGTATTCACCCTGAGTAGTGCAGATATTGAGGACATCACACATGAAAGCCCCTTGGGGCCAGTGATCATATGGTTCTAAGTTTCGAATACATAGTAGAGTTACAAGTGGAGGGGAAGCAGGAAGGGCTGCACAAATGAAGCCAAACTACAAGAAAGGTGACTATGTGGGCATGAGGAACTTCCTGCACAGAGTTCAGTGGGACAGAAAATGGCAGGAAGTCAGTAGACGAGATGATGGAATATATGACAACAATTTGCAAGGACGCTGAGGGAGGTTTATACCCAAGGGTAACAGGAGAAGCGAAAAAGACAGGATGAGCCCATGGTTCACCCAAAGGTGCAGGGAAGCCAAAACCAAGTGTGCAAGGGAATGGAAGAGGTACAGAAGGCAAAGAACCCCGGAGAATAAGGAGAGCAGTCGTAGAGCCAGAAATGAATATGCACAGATCAGAAGGAGGCCCAAAGACAGTACGAGAATGACATAGCAGCGAAAGCCAAATCTGACCCAAAGCTGCTGTACAGCCACATCAGGAGGAGAACAACAGTCAAGGACCAGGTGATCAGGCTGAGGAAGGTAGGAGGGAGGTCACAAGAAATGACGGGAAGTGTGTGAGGAGCTCAACATGAGATTCAAAGAGGTGTTCACAGAGGAGATAGAAGGGCCTCAGAAAGGAGGAGAGGTAGGGTACACCATCAAGTGCTGGACACAATACACACAAATGAGGAGGAAGTGAAGAGGCTACTAAGCGAGCTAGATACTTCAAAGGCGATGGGGCCAGATAACATCTCTCCATGGGTCCTGAGAGAGGAGCAGAGGAGCTATGTGTACCCTAACAACGATCTTCAACACATCTATCGAAACAGGGCAACTACCTGAGGTTTGGAAGACAGCAAATGTAGTTCCAATTTTTAAAAGGAGACAGGAACGTAGCACTAAACTACAGACCAGTGTCACTGACATGTATTGTATGCAAGGTCATGGAGAAGATAGTCAGGAGAAGGGTGGTTGAGCACCTAGAAAGGAATGAGCTTATCAACGACGGCCAACACGGTTTCAGGGACGGGAAATCCTGTGTCACAAACCTACTGGAGTTCTACGACAGGGTGACAGCGATAAGGCAAGAGAGAGAGGGTGGGTAGATTGCATATTCTTGGATTGTAAGAAGGCGTTTGACACAGTTCCACACAAGAGATTAGTGCAGAAGCTGGAGGACCAGGCAGGGGTAACAGGGAAGGCACTACATTGGATCAGGGAATACCTGTCAGGAGACAGCAGCGAGTCATGGTACGTGGCGAGGTGTCAGAGTGGGCGCCGGTGACGAGCGGGGTTCCACAGGGTCAGTCCTGGGACCAGTGCTGTTTCTGGTATTTGTGAACGACATGACGGAAGGAATAGACTCCGAAGTGTCCCTGTTTGCAGATGATGTGAAGTTGATGAGAAGAATTCAATCGGACGAGGACCAGGCAGAACTACAAAGGGATCTGGACAGCCTGCAAGCCTGGTCCAGCAACTGGCTCCTGGAGTTCAACCCCACCAAGTGCAAAGTCATGAAGATTGGGGAAGGGCAAAGAAGACCGCAGACGGAGTACAGCCTAGGGGGCCAGAGACTGCAAACCTCAATCAAGGAAAAGATCTTGGGGTGAGTATAACACCAGACACATCTCCTGAGGCGCACATCAACCAAATAACTGCTGCAGCATATGGGCGCCTAGCAAACCTAAGAACAGCATTCCGACATCTTAATAAAGAATCGTTCAGGACCCTGTACACTGTGTACGTTAGGCCCATATTGGAGTATGCAGCACCAGTTTGGAACCCACACCTAGCCAAGCATGTGAAGAAGCTCGAGAAAGTGCAAAGGTTTGCAACAAGACTAGTCCGGAGCTAAGGGTATGTCCTACGAGGGAGGTTAAGGGAAATCGACCTGACGACACTGGAGGACAGGAGAGATAGGGAGACATGATAACAACATATAAGATACTGAGAGGAATTGACAAAGTGGACAGAGACAGAATGTTCCAGAGATGGGACACAACAACAAGGGACACAGATGGAAGTTGAAGACTCAGATGAATCACAGAGATGTTAGGAAGTATTTCTTCAGTCACAGAGTTGTCGGGAAGTGGAATAGTTTAGGAAGCGATGTAGTGGAGGCAGGCTCTATACATAGCTTTAAGCAGAGGTATGATAAAGCTCATGGCGCAGGAGAGTGACCCAGTAGCGGCCAGTGAAGAGGCGGGGCCAGGAGCTTTGACTCGACCCCTGCAACCACAACTAGGTGAGTACAACTAGGTGAGTACACACACACACACACACACGCACACACACACACACACACACGCACACACACACACACACACACACACACGCACCACACACACACACACACCACACACACACACACACACACACACACACACACACACACACACACACACACACACACACACCACACACACACACACACACACACACACACACACACACACACACACACACACACACACACACACACACACACACGCACACAACAAGTGACTTGACAATCAGTAGCGAACACAAGAGACCAAGTATTCTCTGGTAGATGACTGTGCTATTAGAAGTCGCATTTACAACACTGGAGGCCTGTCCGGGAATTCTTGATCCAAGGCGTTGGAGAGATTATCTAGTTTGTGAGTTTGGCTAGCTAGTGAGACCATAACCAGACATATTAAATATTATCTTGATCCAAGGAGTTAGAGCTCGGTCTTGTACACGAGACATGATGGGTGGCTGTACCTGTGTGATTCTCTTGATCCACAGTAATGAAGACACAGTTAGTGAGCTCTTGTTCTATGACAAACTGGCTGCAATAATCCATTTTGTAGAGTTGCCTTTTGTTAAGAATGCAACTTTCTATGATCACAGTGCATAGTAATGTTCATTATATCTCTGATATGTTCATTATACTCTGACTTTGACGAAGTACATTAAAACTTCAGACATATTGGCTGATAGATAATTATCTGGAAGTACATTACAACAGACATTACACCAGAGTAACAGAGCATTAATTCGTGATATTCTGTTCGCTGCATAAGCAGGGGATTTCTGATTCAGTGTCAGATTAAGAGAAGAGCCTCGTATCTCAGCTAGATAAGATGTCCCTTATTAATGATTCAGAAGATGAAGCAGCTAAGGCAGGAGTATCAGAGCCTAGTGTAACTACATTTTTACTCGCCCCTTCTCACACTGTGTAGCAGACAGTACGACTCAGCCTCATATTCGTACAAATGATACTATTCCTTTATACACTAATCCTAGAAATTATGTAGATGATAAGGGAATATCTGGACTAGGCGCCCGACCTAAGGCACGTCCAGAAAATTCGTTCAATTCCCTATTCCTCCTCTACCTACTGGCCCTGTCTCTAATGACCAGTTTAAAAGGATGGAATGCCTGTTACAGTGGCATATTACATGCATAAAGGCACAGAGGAAATTGAATTTAAAGAATTCCATAGACAAACTGTTCATTATGAGAGAGAACAGTCTGTTAGATCAGGACAACCTTCTGACTAATACAAGACGCAAGAGAAGGCACACCTTTGCAACTGCAACTTCATTGCCAATATAATAAACTTATGTTGGTAGACTGGAAAAAAAAATTCTGGGAAAGAAATACTAATTGATTCAAACAAGTTTTGAAATGCAGTACAGAAGAATAAAAATGCAGCCGAAGTCAAATATTTTATTGAACTAGCACGAATGTTTTTGAATGGCTATGCAGTTTCATTAAGTAATGTTTAGAGAACTTTCTCACATATAATAAAAATCAGGACTAAAATAAGACTCCCAGTCGATACAATGGAAGTCGTCCTGGAGGCATCTTGATAGTAAAAAAAAAACACTGCAACAAATTTATAGCAACAGACAAAATGCTAAGTTTCTTCATTTATTTTATGTACAAGAGTAGAATCGAGATTATTGATACACCATCAATATCAGACTCATTATTTAGAGAAAATTTAAACGATGAAGAATCCGACGAATTTGAAGAAATAAAACTGGAAGATTTCTAAAACTGTTTTTCAATTTAGCGACACACGTTGAGTACCTATAGTTGTAATATATTAGTCTTAATGCGCTCTTTGGCACCGAAATGGCTTATTATTTGGCCTTTTTCTGAAGAAGTTTTTGGGCTTGTCTAAAAAAAAAAAACAAGCCTAGCAACCCTAACTTTCGAGAGGCGTCTTGTAATAATAATAATAATAATAATAATAATAATAATAATAATAATAATAATCTGTATTTCCACAAGTACGTGATACAACTTACACCCCGCTGACAATACTCACATACTATAGTATGCAGAGCATTTCGGTCAATTAGGTTTTGTCCCCAGGATGCGACCCACACCAGTCCACTAACACCCAGGTGCATATTTGTTACTAGGTGAACATGGACAGCAGGTGTCTTAAGGAAATATGCCCTAATGTTTCCACCCGTACCGGAGATCGAACCACGGAGCCCAGCGTGTGAGCTGGGCTATGGGACACCTTGATGAGTGACTGGTATATTCCTTGATAAATTAGTTGACTGTTTGGAAGGTTGGATTGTTGACTAGCTGACTTTGATGAGTTGATTTTTTTGGTTGGTTGAGTAATGATTGGTTATTGGCTGGACCTGTTGAAGTTTGACTAATTGATGAATTGATTTGGCTGAACAGTTGATGGTTTGACCGGCTGACTGGATGACTAGTTGATGATTTGGTTGGTTGACTGAATAAATTTTTCACTGGTTAACTTCAATTGATTGACTGGATGACATATTGCCTAGATGATTGATTATCTGATGGGTGGATGGGATGAAGTGTGGGCTAGTTTACAGGTTGACTTTCTGACATGTTGAGTGGTTGATGGATTGACATGTTGAGCGGTTGATGGATTGACATGTTGAGCGGTTGCGTGATTGACATGTTAATGGGTCGACGATATGATGAATCAACTTAACTGATTGGTTGGCCGGTTAGGTTGAGTGCCTACCATGTTGACTGGATCCATGGCTGGATTACTGGTTGAGTTGGTTGACGAGTATGCTGGTAGTGACGAGGGTCCCAGTACAGTTAAGGTACTAATAGTGTCTAGTCTTTCTCTATGTTGTCAAGTCCACATTATATGATGCAGAATGTGGCACCATAGTTTGCCTTGGTGTGCACCCCTCATCAGATGGTTGATAGCGACCTCTCTCTATTATCCTTTGTTGGCTCAAATAACAGCGAGGTGTATTATTCCCATTGACTTTTGAGTACTTTGGTGTCAAATAACAGGTTCCCCTCACAGCCAGACTACAATCGAACTTCTGCATGTTTTAAGTCCTGAGTTTAATTAGTGTCACATTAGGCAATTTCACCTGCCTCCTCCTCCTCCACTGACGTCAATATGGCGTTTATTGAATCGTAGACGAGGAGGAGGGAAGGTTGTGGTGCTTCGGAAACAAGTAGAGGGGTTGTTAAATTTGTTGAGGTGGATGGCTAGTGGTTGTGCAGCTTCGTGGAAGTGTTTTATATCTATTGAATGAGCTTGGGTTCACCCGAAGTGTGCAGCTCCCCAAGTCTACACCAGAGGGAAGGTAAGGTGGCTGTGTCCCCCGTCATATTCCAACACAATGAAAGAATTTCTTCCATATGTACAGTGATGATTTTTGAATGGAGTCAGAGTTGGATCTATTATGAAACCAATGAGGCTTAAGCCTGAGGGCCCCTAATCCCGGTGGGGCCCCAGAAACCACTTTAGTCCACACTACTTAAAATTTTTGGGTCTTTTGTATGAGAAGAGTTTTTTAAAAAGTAATAATAATAGTGTAATTCAATACAAAATAATAATTATAAAAATAAAAGGTTATTAAAGTATCATGTAGGCTAGCCGTTGCTGGTTGCCATGGCGACCCCATAACAGTTGAAGCTCAGGGCCCCAAAAATGTAGGTCCGTCACAGGATGGCGTGCTGGGGACTGCACCGTCACAGGATGGCGTGCTGGGGACTGCACCGTCACAGGATGGCGTGCTGGGGACTGCACCGTCACAGGATGGCGTGCTGGGGACTGCACCGTCACAGGATGGCGTGCTGGGGACTGCACCGTCACAGGATGGCGTGCTGGGGACTGCACCGTCACAGGATGGCGTGCTGGGGACTGCACCGTCACAGGATGGCGTGCTGGGGACTGCACCGTCACAGGATGGCGTGCTGGGGACTGCACCGTCACAGGATGGCGTGCTGGGGACTGCACCGTCACAGGATGGCGTGCTGGGGACTGCACCGTCACAGGATGGCGTGCTGGGGACTGCACCGTCACAGGATGGCGTGCTGGGGACTGCACCGTCACAGGATGGCGTGCTGGGGACTGCACCGTCACAGGATGGCGTGCTGTGGACTGCACCGTGATCTTGTAATTGAGATGACACCGACTCGAACCCCAGAACTTCTTGAACAAATAAAAACTTTCACGGAAATGTAAAGTCTTAATTTCACGGTAATGAAATTACGACACATTGCAAGGCTTCATTGCAGTTGCACTGCAGTTGTTGTTAAATTGACATTACCGTCAGTCACTGCTGGATGCAACCCTGTGTTGCCTGTAGTATTGCAGTGTGACCCAGTGTTGCGGTGTAACCCAGTGTTGTGGTGTGACCCAGTGTTGTGGTGTGACCCAGTGTTGTGGTGTGACCCAGTGTTGCATTCAGTGTTGCGGTGTAACCCAGTGTTGTGGTGTGACCCAGTGTTGTGGTGTGACCCAGTGTTGTGGTGTGACCCAGTGTTGCATTCAGTGTTGCGGTGTAACCCAGTGTTGTGGTGTGACCCAGTGTTGCCTGCAGTGTTGCCTTCAGTGTTGCGGTGTAACCCAGTGTTGTGGTGTGACCCAGTGTTGCCTGCAGTGTTGCCTTCAGTGTTGCGGTGTAACCCAGTGTTGTGGTGTGACCCAGTGTTGCCTGCAGTGTTGCGGTGTAACTCTGTGTTGCCTAAGGTGTTGTGGTGTGACCCTATGTTGCCTGTAGTGTTGCGGTGTGACCCTGTTGCCTGTAGTGTTGTGACCCTGTGTTGCTTGCAGTGATGCGGTGTAACCCTGTGCTGCCTGTAGTGTTGCGGTGTGACCCAGTGCTGCCTGCAGTGATGCGGTGTGACCCAGTGTTGCCTGTAGTGTTGTGTGACCCAGTGCTGCCTGCAGTGATGCGGTGTAACCCAGTGCTGCATGTAGTGATGCGGTGTGACCCAGTTTTGCCTGTAGTGTTGCGGTGTGACCCCGTTTTGCCTGCAGTGTTGTGTGACCCAGTGCTGCCTGAAGTGATGCGGTGTGACCCCGTGTTGCCTGTAGTGGAGCGTGATCCCGGGCTGCCTGTCGTGATGTAGTGTGACCCCGTGGTGGCTGGTGTCAACTAGTGACCCCGTGGTGACTGGTGTATCAACTAGTGACCCCGTGGTGGCTGGTGTGTCAACTAGTGACCCCCGTGGTGGCTGGTGTAAACTAGTGACCCCGTGGTGGCTGGTGTCAACTAGTGACTCCCGTGGTGGCTGGTGTCAACTAGTGACTCCCGTGGTGGCTGGTGTGTCAACTAGTGCCCTCCGTGGTGGCTGGTGTGTCAACTAGTGACCCCCGTGATGGCTGGTGTGTCAACTGGTGACCCCCATGGTGGCTGGTGTGTCAACTAGTGACCCCGTGGTGGTTGGAATCAACTAGTGATCCTGTGGGGTCCAGAAACTATAAATCAACATCCTGGAGAGGTCCAGGAACTGAAACTCATCCCAGACGGAACGTGACAAGTGAATTACCTGGAGTATACCTGTAGAGGGTTTCGGGGGTCAACGCCCCTGCGGCCAGGTCAGAGACCAGACCTGCAAGTCTCGACCTCATTTCTCAGAAACCTGTAAACTGATCGTTTTGAAAATCCCAACATTTATCCTGTGCATGAAAAAACAAAGCCTCCTCCATAATTTTTTTTTTAACAATTATGAGAGTGGTATAATGAAACCCTTCAGAACCTAAAAACAACACTGAACCTAAAACAACACCGTTGTTAGTTCTTTAGTGTGCAATATTGAATCCAAATAATTGTCCAAAACAATTTAATACTAGTCCCAGTAATTATTCCAACCATTCATTAGCCAGTTCAATTAATAAATCATCAACATTGTACAAATATCCTATATCTCTGTGAACAATTGTTCAAAATTGTAATAATCCAACAGTTAGTAAGAATATAATCTAGTACCATATTATTAAGTTTAGCATACGACAGATGACACAACATATGTCTTCTCTCACCCAAATCCAGCTATACTGGCCAACACTGTTAATGCTGAATTACAGAAAATATCAACATGGATGACGACTAACAAGCTTACTCTCAATACTGACATGACCTACTTCATACAGTTTGGAAACAAAGCCACAAATGTTCCACTTAACATAACACTTAATGGTTCACCCATCACAAGACTCACAGAGGGAAAATTCCTAGGAATCCACCTTGACAGTAGCCTTAAATTCCAAACACATATACAACAAATTTACAAGAAAATCTCAAAGACAGTAGGCATATTATCAAAGATACGCTACTATGTGACTCAATCAGCTCTCCTTGCACTATATCATTCACTACTCTACCCTTATCTCACCTATGGAATCTGTGCATGGGGATCAACAACGTTAAATCACCTTAGACCACTCATAACCCAGCAAAAGGCCGCAGTCAGAATGATAACAAATTCCCACTCTAGACAGCATACTCCACCAATATTCAAAAGTCTAAAACTACTCACCGTAAAGAACATCCACACCTATTTTTGTGCCTACTACATACATAGAACTCTACACTCTAATATAAACCCTCCGCTCAAAATTCTCCTCACCAACTTTAATAGGACTCATGACCACAACACAAGACACAGGTCACTTATTTATATACCCCGAGTCCATATCAACCTATGTAAAAATTCTATGCACATAAAGGGCCCCAGAATCTGGAATTCATTACCAGTAAATACTAAGCTAACCTTGTCTGAAAATCAATTTAAGACTCTTCTCAAAAACCACCTACTCACCCAAAACTAAATACTCATACTGTAAATTACTTTCAAAAATACTCAATGTTATTTTCCTTAAGATAATCTCAATTTTTACAATGTAATATCATATTGTAATTTGAACAAATATATAACTAGAATAAACTCAATGAATTTCTCTAATATTATGTACATAGTCTTTAAGTCATTAGATTAAGCTGCCCCTAATGCCATGGCATGTCAGTGGCTCTCCTTTCACTTCACCATGGCATGTCAGTGGCTCTCCTTGCACTTCACCATGGCATGTCAGTGGCTCTCCTTGCCCTTCACCATGGCATGTCAGTGGCTCTCCTTGCCCTTCACCATGGCATGTCAGTGGCTCTCCTTGCACTTCACCATGGCATGTCAGTGGCTCTCCTTGCACTTCACCATGGCATGTCAGTGGCTCTCCTTGCACTTCACCATGGCATGTCAGTGGCTCTCCTTGCACTTCAGTTTATGATTGTAACTTCAAATATCTATGTACAAATGCAATGAAATAAAATTTGTTTGTTTGTTTTGTTTAGTTAGAGGTAAGGGTTTAGGAAGGGGAAATAATGAGTGTGGAAATATTGATTTAGGCTTTGATATCATGAATCCTAAGACTAACAGTCATCAAGTAATATTGGGTAATGGTGATAACAGAAACTGTGGAAAGGTGTACTAGGAATAAAATTAATAATTGGTAGCGAGTGTGTGGGGAAACTTTGATGTTATTGCAATAACTGTAACGTGGTATAATTTCAAGAATCGGAATATGATTGCTGAGTGTCATATTCAGGGGTTTGAGTTGTTTTATGTAGACCAGTGGTTCTCAACTCGTTTCAGCCCATGGACCACCAACCCAGTTATAAAAATATCGTGGACCATTTCATTTTTTGAGTAATGATATATGAAGGCAAAGCAAAGACAACAGACAATTTGATTTTAAATATATTTTTTTTAAACAGAAATTCGAGAAGTTATATATATGGTCTAAAATATATTTCATACAAACATAATTTCCAGGAAATAAATGAATACATATCTAACATTTTGCTGTGAAATTTCTTTCTAACAAACATTATTTTGAAATTATGAAGTATACAGCCAACATTTTTCTTTGAAATATGATTATTTCACTTTACCTTCCAACCAGACTTAGATTCTCTTCTCACTGACAAGCTTTCCAATGTTAGGAGTGGCACTTGATAATGTTAGGAGTGGCACTTGATAATGTTAGGAGTGGCACTTGATAATGTTAGGAGTGGCACTTGATAATGTTAGGAGTGGCACTTGATAATGTTAGGAGTGGCACTTGATAATGTTAGGAGTGGCACTTGAGAATGTTAGGAGTGGTACTTGATAATGTTAGGAGTGGTACTTGATAATTTACAACGAATATCGCTTTCAACTGCAAGCCGATTCCTGTGTTTGGACTTAATGTGCAACAAACATGAACATCCTCTCTCACACATGAAAGTTGATGCAAATGGCAAAAGAAATCTGACTGCACGTGTTGACAGATTTGGGTAACAATCATACTGGCCCAAAATTTTTCCATGGTAAACCGCTGGTACACATCTTTAGCTGCCAAATCATTTTTCAGGTCCAAGAACTCCTCCATCATAGCCTCTGGAACACCATCAACATCTGTTAGGAATGGATTACTGATGGAAGTAACCCCATCCCTTGTCACGTCCACCTCCCGAAAGTATCGCTGAAATTTATCCCGCAGCTTTTGTAAATGGTCGAGAATATGCACCTGAATGGTTTCCTTTTCCCCTAACATGGCATCCACACATGGAAATTGAACTAAATTTTTATTTTCGACTCTTCCGATTCCTTGGTGAGAACAGATTTGCTCCTTTCCCTGGCAGCTGAAGATTGTTTGTTCAAGATACCAAAAATATCGACAAGGTTTGCTAGTTCTAATTCTGACAGTTCTAGTATATTTGTAAAAACCTTCTTTCCATTGAGACTGGAGAAATAGAATCAATTCTTCTCTCAGTTCAAAAACTTGTGTTGACAACATTCCCTGGTGACCACCACCGTACACAACAACAACAACAACAACTCGGAGTCGGAACTCAGGTCCTGGCATAATTTTCTGAACAATCTGACGATTTGATGTAATTAACCACCTTCACCAATCCTTTGAAAATGGTGTTCAGGTGATTAGGTAGTGTTTTTGATGCCAGTGCCTCTGAATGAAACAGTGAACTCCGGGTACCAATGGAACAGCTGTTTCACCGACGCTTGAAAGCCTGATCTTGAGCCCAGCATCGCAGGTACACCATCAGTGGTAACTCCCACCAAATTTACCCAATCCAGACCATTTACTTCAAAGAAGTTGTTAATAATTTCTACACATCCTGAGCCCTTGTGGTGGTATCAAAGAGTCTTACAAAAGAGAAACTCGTCTTTAAAGTCTCCCTCAGCCATGTATCGTGCAAATACCAATAGTTGAGAAGACAGTGAGACATCAGTTGATTCATCCAACTGTATGGCAAACAATGGAAATTTCTTTTTCATCCACAACTTGTTCACTGATATTTTGTGAGATCTCATTTATCTGTCTCGACACTGTCATTAGAAACTGATATATCAGTCAGCTTCCGCTGCGTCCTCGCCACAACAAGCCTCGCCATTTCTCTTGCACAGGACAGCACAAGTTTCTCTACAATCGTATGAGGCCTCTTGGCCTGTGCGACTTTGTATCCGACAATGTACGAACGAATGAAGACTCTCAGGTAAGACCCATGTGGGTGAAAGGGAAATTTGGAAAGAGGAAGATAAGTGGGTGAGAGAAAGGGATTAAGAGAATGGAGAAAAAGAGTTAGAGCTAAACCCAGCTGCATAGCGTTGGTTGGCAAGGTAGAGGGAATAGTTGCTGGGCCGTGCTGACTGCAAAAAAGTGTTTGGCAGAATGGTAGTACTGGACTGGTTTGGGAGGCAAAGGACATTCACACAGGTGTCGGCACAACGCCAAGGCCATTGCTGTTGTCTGCTTCTCAAATGCATGATATGGGTTGTAGAGGATAAGACATGGAAGTTGGTTGGTAAAAAGGACGTCTTTTAAGGTCCACCCTGTAGAGGGCAGGGCAGAGGTTAAGAATTAGAGGTTAGGGGTGAGGTTTAGGTGTAGAGGGGGGTAGGAGGAGGAGGATTGTATAGGGATTGGAAGAGGTTTAGAGTGTTGTCTGGCCGTCTAATTATTTCGTCAATGAAGGTTATCCAAGTGTCTTGGTAGATTTCTAGTCGGTCTGTCGGTCACTGAGTTCTTTCCAGAACACGTTCAGCGCCGGGGTACCAGTCCTGGTGTGGAGAGACTCACTTGTAGCAGTCATTCCACGCCACGCCCAGCACTCACAGCAGTGCACGCCCACGCAACGCCCAGCACCCACCGCAGTGCACTCCCACGCCACGCCCAGCACCTACCGCAGTGCACGCCCACGCCACGCCCAGCACCCACCGCAGTGCATGCCCACGCCACGCCCAGAACCCACCGCAGTGCACGCCCACGCCACGCCCAGCACCCACCGCAGTGCACGCCCACGCCACGCCCAGCACCCACCGCAGTGCACGCCCACGCCACGCCCAGCACCCACCGCAGTGCACGCCCACGCCACGCCCAGCACCCACCGCAGTGCACGCCCACGCCACGCCCAGCACCCACCGCAGTGCACGCCCACGCCACGCCCAGCACCCACCGCAGTGCACGCCCACGCCACGTCCAGCACCCACCGCAGTGCACGCCCACGCCACGCCCAGCACCCACCGCAGTGCACGCTCACGCCACGCCCAGCACCCACCGCAGTGCACGCCCACGCCACGTCCAGCACCCACCGCAGTGCACGGTTCGAAATTCGGTGCAGTTTCAGGACGTTGGTTTTGACAGCGAGAGAAAGAGCAGGAGGTGTATAAGTGATAAGTGGTCGTACAAGAGCCTTGTACAGGTGTACTTTAGTGTTAGGTTGTGAGCCTCTGAGCTTGTACAGTCTCCCAAGGGCAGAACTGGCCATAGCTCTTTTGGCGTTTATGTGAGTGTGTAGTCTAAGACTGGAGTCCAAATTGACTCCTAGGACTGTGATGTTGCGTGTTTGTGGAATGGGTGTTCTTGTAGTGGTGGTTCTGAGGTCAACAGGTAGTGGTGGGCGTCCTTTTGGGAAGAAGTTGATAATCTTAGATTTATTGGCATTGGTTTTAATGCGCCAAAGAATCTCCCAGGCACTGATCCTGTCTACCTCGCGTTGTGTTCTGAGTGATAGATATGTGCATTGTTCATGTGCGGTGAGTTGTGTGATGTCGTCAGCATATGCTAGTGTGAGTGTGTTGTAATGTGCTGGGTTAGGAATGTCGTTTGTGTAAAGGATGTACCAGGTAGGAGAAAGCACAGAGCCTTGGGGGACTCCAGCATGAAGGGTGAAGGAGTCAGAGAGAGTTTCTGAACTTGATTCGCATCGTACGGCCATCAACGAAGTTTCATAGTAATTTTTTGACATTCGGGGGAAGGTCAAAAAGGTTACTGTAAGGGGTTGGGAGCAGTAGGAGGATTGAATACTATGTTTGTTTGGTTCAGTCATTAAAATATTTTTTGGTAATTGTGGATTCCTTTTCAAAATTCTTAGATGTGCAAGTCACTAGTTCTATGACATCCACAGTGACTACTGAGTTACTGAGGAAATCCTTTTGTAATTTTGGGTTACCAGACATAGTTGTGTCAGATAATGCTGCATACTTTGTATCCCAAGAACTGGAAGCCTTCTTTAGTAAGAATAGTATTGAACATGTTACTCCAGCCCCATACCATCCATCATCAAATGGTCTGGCAGAGAGAGCGGTAAGGACATTGAAGGTAGGGTTACACAAGTTTACAAAAGGATCTCTCAATACCAGATTATGTAGGTTCTTATATAACCATAGGAAAACTGTTCATTCCTCCACTAATAAGACACCAGTAGAAATGATGTTTCATAGGAATTTCAAAGTCCCTGTATCGGCTGTCAAATGTCATGTTAAAGAGGACAATTCATTGCCTAACATGCCTGCTGGTGACCTCCAAGGAGTGGTGAAGCATTTTAAAGTTGATGATGCTGTGTATGCAAGGAACTTTGGGAAAGGTGACCCTTGGGTAGAAGGCAAAATTGTGGAGGTATTAGGGGTTAGGAATTACAAAGTGTTAATTAGAGGGTTTGGTAACATGATATGGAAAAGGCATATAGATCAGCTCATGCCAAGGTTTAGGAGTGGAGAGCAACCACTGATTCCAACAGTACCAGAAGCAGTAAGGAGTGGTTTAGAGGAACTGCTCACAACAGACAATAATGGTAATAAACTTAAAGAGCAGGTTAGCATACAGGAAGAACCTCTTGGGAGGTTTGATAAGGGAACCAGCCGGGTGAGAGAAGAGAAGGCACCTCAGCACAGTGCAAACCCTCCAATTCTCCGGCGTTCCAGCAGAGTTGTCAAACCTCAGATAGGTTGGATTTATAAGTTGGATGATATAATGTAATTTAGGAAAGGAGGAATATAAGGGGTTGGGAGCAGTAGGAGGATTGAATACTATGTTTGTTTGGTTCAGTCATTTATAATTGTTTTGTTATTGTCGTTGTTGTTATGGAGCGGCCTTGGAGAGTACATTGTTATTGTTACTCAGTCTTTCAATAACCTACAACCACTACAGTTACATACTTAAACCCCGAATGCCAGACCGTGTCGAAGGCTTTCTCCACGTCCTTAGCAACCAGGGCTGTTGTACGTCCTTGGGCCTTATTGATTAGAATATAGTTCAGAATGATGTTATTAAGAGCTGCTTGAGTCGAGCGATGTTAGCGGAAGCCAAGTTGTCGGTCGGTCAGGAGGTGGTTAGTCTCCAGGTGAGTCGTGTCGCGTCAAGGCGCTGCCGGTTGTCGGTCGGTCAGGAGGTGGTTAGTCTCTAGGTGAGTCGTGTCGCGTCAAGGAGCTGCCGCTTGAAAACTGGTAACTGCTGCTCGAAATAGTCTGTCCTTTTACAGCAAATTAGGGTGGCACTTTTCAAGATGGAGTTTAAGCTTAGCTGCTTCAGTAAGTCATTCCCCAAAACTCTGAAACAAATAACACACTGTGGTAATTCCATGACATTTTTTCTTGACAAGTGAAGCCGGATTTAATGTAGTCCTCTGAATACTTGCGCTATTCCTGCCATTGCCATATATTTATATCTGTGGACAATATAACGAAATATATTTATTATATGTCGAGTCTGACATTAATAAAGATATGAAAAACGGAAGATAATAATACACATGCAATAATAAAACACCATTAGTTTCATAAACAGCATAAACCAGCACAACACAGCAAACAGCAGCACATCACACAGCAGCACAGCAGAATAACAACTGACCAGAAATATTTCACACTATTCTAATCTTCCTCTCAGCTTCCTTTTATAATTCATTATAGTAGAAAACCAAATCAGGTGACACCACACCTGTAAAACAGTGCAGGACGAAAGAGACAATTAATCAGCTCAGCAGTTCAGTGTCTACTGCACTAAACAACAGAATTACGTGCAGCCATGCGGCAGCTGACAGGAATCGAACAGGAATGGCCCACAATCTCAAGCGCGCACACCCACACATACACACTACGTCACGAACCAACTGCCTAAACATTCAAGGTTCATGTGATATCGCTTCCGCAGTTTGACTGTCGCTGCAGCTAACATGGGCGAATCCATTATCTCACCACCCCCGTTCACGCTGGTCACTATATGCACCAATCTTCAGTTTATTACCTAATATAGTGAACGTTCTGTGGACCACCCAAAATGTCACCATGGACCACCAGTTGAGAACCACTGATGTAGATAGATATAATGGAAAGTAGGGTGGAGGAGCATATATACGAGAAGATATAAATTGTTACATAAAAACAGGTACAAAAATACATGGATTAGTCACAGAATCTGGGTAGAATTTCTAGAAAGTCAAGAAAAACTAATTTTAGGTGTAATATACCGTCCTCCTGGCTTAGAAAGCGATAGAGAGAAAGAGAGAGACTTTGGGACGAAATTGTTAGGGCTTCTAGACACACTAACGTAGTAACAGTAGGAGATTTTAACTTTAGTCAAACTGACTGGACTTCTTTGACCTGCAATCTGGAGTCCAGGGACTTTCTGGAAGTAGTCCAGGACTGCTTTCTGAAACAATGTGTAACAGAGCCTACCAGAGGTAATAATTTGCTCGACCTAGTCTTGTCAAATTAAGAAACCCTCGTAAATAATCTGGAGATCACTGGGAGTACGAGAATAATATTACCTGGGAGTACGAGAATAATATTACCTGGGAGTACGAGAATAATATTACCTGGGAGTACGAGAATAATATTGCCTGGGAGTACGAGAATAATATTACCTGGGAGTACGAGAATAATATTGCCTGGGAGTACGAGAATAATATTACCTGGGAGTACGAGAATAATATTGCCTGGGAGTACGAGAATAATATTACCTGGGAGTACGAGAATAATATTACCTGGGAGTACGAGAATAATATTACCTGGGAGTACGAGAATAATATTGCCTGGGAGTACGAGAATAATATTACCTGGGAGTACGAGAATAATATTACCTGGGAGTACGAGAATAATATTACCTGAAAGTACGAGAATAATATTGCCTGGGAGTACGAGAATAATATTACCTGGGAGTACGAGAATAATATTACCTGGGAGTACGAGAATAAGGATAATATAGTAAAAGTTCCCGATTTTCGATCTGCCGATTATAATGGACTTGGGGAACACATCTCTAATCTCGACTGAGGTAATCTACCTAATGATTTTATAGACGATGATCACACAATAATGAAAGGATCTGTACTTATATATACATATATATATTTATATATATATATATATATATATATATATATTTTTTTTTTTCAACAAGTCGGCCGTCTCCCACCGAGGCAGGGTGACCCAAAAGAAAGAAAATCCCCAAAAGAAAAAACTTTCATCATCATTCAACACTTTCACCACACTCATACATAATCACTGTCTTTGCAGAGGAGCTCAGATACTACAGCTGAGAAAAGTCCCTCCCAGCTGTCACTATCTCAGACCCCTCCTTTAAAGTGCAGGCATTGTACTTCCCATTTCCAGGACTCAAGTCCAACTAAATCAATTAACTGGTTTCCCTGAATCCCTTCACACAATGTTACCCTGCTCACACTCCAACAGATCGTCATGTCCCAAAACCATTCGTCTCCATTCACTCCTATCTAACACGCTCACACATGCTTGCTGGAAGTCCAAGCCCTCGCCCACAAAACCTCCTTTACCCCTTCCCTCCAACCTTTTCTAGGACGACCCCTACCCGCCTTCCTTCCCCTACAGATTTATACGCTCTCCAAGTCATTCTACTTTGATCCATTCTCTCTAAATGACCAAACCACCTCAACAACCTCTTCAGCCCTCTGACAAATACTTTTAGTAACTCCACACCTTCTCCTAATTTCCACATTCCGAATTTTCTGCATAATATTTACACCACACATTGCCCTAGACAGGACATCTCCACTGCCTCCAGCCTCCTCCTCGCTGCAGCATTTGCAACCCATGCTTCACACCCATATAAGAGTGTTGGTACCACTATACTTTCGTACATTCCTTCTTTGCCTCCATGGATAACGTTTTTGTCTCCACAGATACCTCAATGCACCACTCACCTTTTTCCTTCATCAATTCTATGGTTAACCTCATCCTTCATAAACCCATCTGCTGACACATCAACTCCCAAATATCTGAAAACATTTACTTCTTCCATAATCCCTCTCTCCAATGTGATATCCAATTTTTCTTTATTTAAATCGTTTGATACCCTCATCACCTTACTCTTATCTATGTTCACTTTTAACTTTCTACCTTACACACTCTCCCAAACTCGTCCACTAACCTTTGCAACTTTTCTTTAGAATCTCCCATAAGCACAGTATCATCAGCAAAAAGTAACTGTGTCAACTCCCATTTTGCATTTAATTCTCCATAATTTAATCCCACCCCTCTCCCCAACACCCCAGCATTTACTTCTTTTACAACCCCATCTATAAATATATTAAACAACCATGGTGACATTACACAACCCTGTCTAAGACCTACTTTTACCGGGAAGTAATCTCCTCTCTCCTACACACCTAACCTGAGCCTCACTATCCTCATAAAAACTCTTTACAGCCTTCAGTAACTTACTACCTATTCCATACACTTGCAACATTTGCCACATTGCTCCCCTATCCACTCTATCATATGCCTTTTCTAAATCCATAAATGCAATAAAAACTTCTCTACCTTTATCTAAATACTGTTCACATATATGCTTCACTGTAAACACTTGATCTACACATCCCCTACCCACTCTAAAGCCTCCTTGCTCATCTGCAATCCTACTCTCTGTCTTACCTCTAATTCTTTCAATAATAACCCTGCCATACATATATATATATATATATATATATATATATATATATATATATATTCCCAAGAGAGAAATTAGGTCAAATAAGAATGATCCCAAATGGGTAAACAGGAGGCTAAAACATCTATTAGGAGAGAAAAAAGGAATTTATATACGCATCAAAAAAGGAGAGGTTAACCTTACTGACTAATATGTTTATTTTAAAATATAAGTAAAAACAGGGAATTAGAAAGACTAACCATGACTATGAAAATAGACTAATTAGACTAATCCAAAAGGGTTCTTTCAAGTGCATAGGAATAAGGTCAGGGAATAAGTAGGACTGCTGAAAATTGGAGATGGACAGCTGACTGATAATGAGCAGGAAATGTCTTCTATAATCATTATTTCTTGTCAGTTTTTACTCAAGAAAATATAAATGATATCTCAGCAATTAACAATTATTCAGTTTCTGAGGAAAACAAATTAGGTGATATTATTGTCATAAGGGACATTTATATCAAACAGGTAAAGAAACTGAAACAATAAATCCCAGGGCCACAATGAATTATTTTCAAGGGTAATTAAATAATGCAGATTGGAACTTAGTCAGCCATTAGCGAGCGTATTTAGTACGTCCATCCAAACTGGTGTTATGCCAGAGATGTGGAAGATGGCTAATGTAATTCCTATATATAAATCATGGGATAAGTCCATCCCATCAGATTATCGTCCAATAAGCCTGATGTCTATAGTCTACCTGGAGTGTACCTGGAGGGTATTCCGGGGATCAACGCCCCCGCGGCCCGGTCCACGACCAGGCCTCCCGGTGGATCAGGGCCTGATCAACCAGGCTGTTACTGCTGGCCGCACGTAGTCCAACGTACGAACCACAGCCCGGCTGATCCGGCACCGACTTTAAGTATCTGTCCAGCTCCCTCTTGAAGGCAGCCAGGGGTCTATTGGTAATTCGCCTTATGCATGATGGGAGGCTGTTGAACGGTCTTGGGCCCCGGACACTTATTGTGTTTTCTCTTAGTGTACCAATGTACTTTTCATTGGGGGTATTTTGCACCGCCTGCCCAGTCTTTTACTTTCGTAGGGAGTGATTTCTGTGTGCAAATTCGGGACCATTCCTTCTAGGATTTTCCAAGTGTAGATTATGATATATCTCTCTCGACTGCATTCCAGTGAGTACAAGTCAAGTGCTTCCAGGCGTTCCCAGTAGTTATTGTGATCTGTGACACCGAGTTATTGTGATATGTGTGTGACACCGAGTTATTGTGATATGTGTGTGACACCGAGTTATTGTGATGTGTGTGTGTGACACCGAGTTATTGTGATATGTGTGTGTGTGACACCGAGTTATTGTGATGTGTGTGTGTGACACCGAGTTATTGTGATATGAGTGTGACACCGAGTTATTGTGATATGTGTGTGTGACACCGAGTTATTCTGATATGTGTCTGTGACACCGAGTTATTGTGATGTGTGTGTGTGACACCGAGTTATTGTGATGTGTGTGTGTGACACCGAGTTATTGTGATGTGTGTGTGTGACACCGAGTTATTGTGATGTGTGTGTGACACCGAGTTATTGTGATGTGTGTGTGACACCGAGTTATTGTGATATGTGTGTGACACCGAGTTATTGTGATATGTGTCTGTGACACCGAGTTATTGTGATATGTGTCAGTGACACCGAGTTATTGTGATATGTGTTGTGACACCGAGTTTGTGTCTTGTGACACTGAGTTATATGTAAGACAGGATAGTCGTTGTTAACAATGTGATATTATTGTTGATAGTACAAATTATTACGCTTATTGTACAAAGATCATGCTTTTATTTTATATTTTATATGTTCAGAGATTGTACTGTTTTATATAGATTTTTACTAGTAAAAAAATATATATCTTTATAAATAAATGTGTGTATTTTTATATACCCCGGACCATAACCTTGATTATATTTTTACAGTATTGCAGTGTTGGATATGAGAGCAGAATCCTTTAGATAACAGGCAGAGTAATCGGGTTTGCCCCTAGCTCTCTTAACTAATATTGTAATAGCGTTCCTGCCTGACAAATATACAGACGTTCTTCAATAAAGCATTTGAGGCAGTAGACAACATAAAAGAATGTGTTGTTTATTTGGTTTTCAGTAAAGCCTTCGATAGATTACCTCACAAAAGATTCTAAAGAAAAGTGGCAGCTCATGGTATAGGAGGTGCAATTCTAACATGGATCGAGGCATGGCTTACCAATAGAAAGCAAGAGTTTCCATTAATGTGGGTCAAGTCTGAATGGGGACTGGTCACTAGTGGCGTTCCACAAGGATCGGTTTTAGACCCATTGTTGTTCATAATTTACATTAATGACCTTGATGTCTTGGTCTGAAAAGTGACAGATGAAGTTCAATGTGGACAAGTGTAAAGTACTAGTCCTTGGGAATGAAAATAACCCTCAAAGTTATAAATTAGGTGAAGTAGAGCTTAATCACAGTGTGTGAAAAAGACTTGGGAGTCATCGTAAGCAATCTAAAGCCAAGACAACAGTGCCTCAGTGTGCGCAATAAGGCTAACAGATTACTTGGATTTATATCAAGAAGTATAAGTAACAGGAGTCCAAAAGTTATTTTGCACTCTGTACATCACTAGTAAGTTCTCACTTAGATTATTGCTCATTGTTTTATAAAGCAATTACAAAGAATAAAAACAAACATTAACAAGAAGAAATAAAAATAACAATTAAGGACATAAACAAAATTAAAAGGGCCATATATTCAGAACAGCAGCGGCCTGAGTACTGATCCTTGCAGGACCCAACTTGCTAGAGTGTTGCCTCACACGTTCAGAGGAGTGTTGCCTCTCACGTTCAGAGGAGTGTTGCCTCACACGTTCAGAGGAGTGTTGCCTCTCACGTTCAGAGGAGTGTTGCCTCACACGTTCAGAGGAGTGTTGCCTCACACGTTCAGGGGAGTGTTGCCTCACACGTTCAGAGGAGTGTTGCCTGACACGTTCAGAGGAGTGTTGCCTCACACGTTCAGGGGAGTGCAACGGACAAGTGAAGCAGCAGCAGCAGCAGCAGCACACAGCAAGAGGAATTCTTGAGCTTCCCCAATGCTCGGGCTTCGGTCCAAAGTTGGGATGTGGCTCCAAAAGGATCCTGTAGTGCTTGCTGCCTTTACACCTCCTGACATTGTCTGCTGCTATGCACCTGCCTTACCCTTTGAGCCCATTGTGGGCGGGGTTTGAGGCACCCCGAGGTGCCTAGCTTCTCCTCCGAGCCCCGTGGGGGCGGGGATTGAAGCTGGGCCTAGAGACAACTGGTCCCAGACGATGAGGAGGTACTTGTACCTCCTCCCATGGCAGACAATGGTCTGAGTCAATCCCACGACAGGGAGCCAAGGCCGGACCACCTCTTGGTAAAGGCCTTGGACGGGGGATTATACCGGCGAATCTGAAACAACTAACACGTTCTTCCACACTGTCAGTGTGTATTCTATCTTTCAGGTAGTCCTTGACTCACTGGATGATTTCTTCTATCTCACCATTGGTTGTTCTTCTGTAGAGAACCATGGTGTCATATGCCTTCTTCCACTTCAGAAAAATAGCCTCCTATTTTTGTCTTTTTTTTTTTTTATCTCGGTAATTATTTTCTAACCATGGAATTGATGAAGGAAAAAAGGTGAGTGGTGCATTGAGGTATCTGTGGAGACAAAAAACGTTATCCATGGAGGCAAAGAAGGGAATGTACGAAAGTATAGTGGTACCAACACTCTTATATGGGTGTGAAGCATGGGTTGTAAATGCTGCAGCGAGGAGGAGGCTGGAGGCAGTGGAGATGTCTTGTCTAAGGGCAATGTGTGGTGTAAATATTATGCAGAGAATTCGGAATGTGGAAATTAGGAGAAGGTGTGGAGTTACTAAACGTATTTGTCAGAGGGCTGAAGAGGGGTTGTTGAGGTGGTTTGGTCATTTAGAGAGAATGGATCAAAGTAGAATGACTTGGAGAGCGTATAAATCTGTAGGGGAAGGAAGGCTGGGTAGGGGTCGTCCTAGAAAAGGTTGGAGGGAAGGGGTAAAGGAGGTTTTGTGGGCGAGGGGCTTGGACTTCCAGCAAGCATGTGTGAGCGTGTTAGATAGGAGTGAATGGAGACGAATGGTTTTTGGGACATGACGATCTGTTGGAGTGTGAGCAGGGTAACATTTTGTGAAGGGATTCAGGGAAACTAGTTAATTGATTTAGTTGGACTTGAGTCCTGGAAATGGGAAGTACAATGCCTGCACTTTAAAGGAGGGGTCTGGGATAGTGACAGCTGGGAGGGACTATTCTCAGCTGTCGTATCTGAGCTCCTCTGCAAAGACAGTGATTATGTATGAGTGTGGTGAAAGTGTTGAATGATGATGAAAGTATTTTCTTTTTTGGGATTTTCTTTCTTTTTGGGTCACCCTGCCCCTGTGGGAGACGGCCGACTTGTTGAAAAAAAAAAATTCTTTTCGCTCGGTCCTTCACTTAATTTTCTTTTTATGTCGTTTAAAACCACTTTTAATTTTGTTTCAGCCTATTTTGCTATGCAATTATCTAATGCTTCAAAACATTCTTTTGTAAACTACAATCAGTAATATCAAATTTTAAAGGGATGGACGGGAAAGCCAGCGGAAGGCCTCGGTCAGATGAACAAAAGCTCTAATGGCGGGTCACCGTGTCACTAAGACCCGCATCGGGACACCGTTTATGTAGTTGTGTCGCCAAAGTGGCTAGTTTATTGTACACACGAAGCTCGTCCAGTGAGCAGTCACGTGATTAACAGGATTACAGAGGTCACAATGGGTCTTTGTCAGACCCCAGTGAACATTGTTACATCACTAGGAAGGAATATTCGTCATTTCGTATTTTACAGTTCCTTCATATAGTTGTTGTAAACAGTACAGTAAGGAATACAGTCTCAGAAAATTGATTTCTTATTACCACTAAAAAAATTGGTCATAGCTGTATTGCAGTCTCTATAAAGACTGTTTATCTAGTCGAGGCAAAATGTAGATACAACACCAAACTTTCAGATACTTTATTATTAACACTGAAATGTTTTGTTATATCCTGTAAGGTTTGTTTGAAGGTGTGTCTGAATGGTTGGATGTTTAGACACTCTAAGATATCACACACCAGTGTATGGCCCTGTCTGTCCACACACCAGTGTATGGCTCTGTCTGTCCACACACCAGTGTATGGCCCTGTCTGTCCACACACCAGTGTATGGCCCTGTCTGTCCACACACCAGTGTATGGCCCTGTCTGTCCACACACCAGTGTATGGAGCTGTCTGTCCACACACCAGTGTATGGCCCTGTCTGTCCACACACCAGTGTATGGCCCTGTCTGTCCACACACCAGTGTATGGCCCTGTCTGTCCACACACCAGTGTATGGCCCTGTCTGTCCACACACCAGTGTATGACCCTGTCTGTCCACACACCAGTGTATGGCCCTGTCTGTCCACACACTTTGCATTTTGTCACTGACATCTCCATACAAACAGTACTGCCAGAGATACTTGTATCCTAGCCTTAGTCTAGCAGTAACAACAGTACTGCCAGATATACTTATATCCTAGCCTTAGTCTAGCAGTAACAACAGTACTGCCAGATATACTTATATCCTAGCCTTAGTCTAGCAGTAACAACAGTACTGCCAGATATACTTATATCCTAGCCTTAGTCTAGCAGTAACAACAGTACTGCCAGATATACTTATATCCTAGCCTTAGTCTAGCAGTAACAACAGTACTGCCAGAGATACTTGTATCCTAGCCTTAGTCTAGCAGTAACAACAGTACTGCCAGAGATACTTATAACCTAGCCTTAGTCTAGCAGTAACAACATCTTGAAATCCACTGACCTTGGTACTGTCTTCTTAATAATTTGAGTATATATGTATGTAGCTTTATATATAAGCATACTATATTCAGGTCTCAGTTTATTTAGAGCAAGTAATGAGGAAAGAGTGAGTAACAATAACACTGTGTGGTCGTAGTTACAACAAGTGTGGTAAACAGTTCAGTTTATAAGGTAGAAGCCCAGTTATTAATTTTAATACACCTCTGTATTATAGTGCCATTAGTCAGCTTTACAATAACAGCACTCCCCGCCCCCCACTGTCAGGGTTAAGTGAGCCATCAGTGTAGATAGTCTGTCTGATAGTATTCTTTGATCTGATTTAATGTATGTGTTCCTGAACACTGATTTTTGGAAAGTAATCGAAGCTGAGGATTGTGTATGATTAGTTCCTTGGGAGGATATGTGGGCAAGTGATATCAAAAACTTTTATCTGCCAGGGAGGCGGGGAATCTTGTTCCCTAACATAATATAGTTTATGTAGTACAAACATTTTTTTGTGTGTGTGGCTGTTATTTGAATCCACCGTTGATTCGCTTGTCCCATGAATCATATGTTCCAGGAATTCTTTAGAGACAACACTCATGATTGTCATTCTTCCTCCTTCGCTCTTCTGCTGTTGTTTCTCAGTGTGTGAAATTTCTCTGATTTGTTTTAACTCTGAGAGTTGGTCTCTGTGAGAGCTACGATGTCAGCTTTATCCTTGTGTTTCTCACTTATTAAAAGTAACTCTGTTTCTGTCTCTAGTTTTTCACAGGTTGCTGGGAGAGGACGATCCTGGAAGGGATGGAGCGAGACTCAGAAGATAGAGGGTGGTCATATATAGTTATTCTTGCCCAGCATGTGTGTGTGTGTGTGTGTTTATTCATTCACATATTTGTACTCACCTATTTGTGGTTGTAGGAGTCGAGTCACACACGCACGACACCCTCTTCACTGATCGTGTGTGTGTGTGTGTGTGTGTGTGTGCATGCTAGGGGGAAAGAGAGAGAGAGAAAGACAAAAGAGGGAGATAATTACAGGAAGAGACGGATAAAGACAAGGAAATCGAAAAAGCAGAAGATAATTATGAAGAGAATGAAAGGGAGATTGGAATAAAAATGAGTCTTGAAGAGAAAGGGGAGAGAGGGGAGCAAGGGAGAGATGAAAAGGTCATCAGTAGGGGAGAGCATGAAACAGGAGGAAGATGAAAAGGTGAATAAACGAGATAAAATGAGGGAGGGAAGTAGGGGAAGAGACAGAACGAGTGAAGGAAGAACCTCGCCCTCCTCTTATGAATTCATAAATCAAACAATGTAGATGATACTTGCAAATGTCCACACAGTTGACCAGTGAGAACCCCACCTGCCAGCCAGTAAGGAACCCACGTACACAGTTGACCAGTGAGAACCCCACCTGCCAGCCAGTAAGGAACCCACGTACATAGTTGACCAGTGAGGAGAACCCCACCTGCCAGCCAGTAAGGAACCCACGTACACAATTGACCAGTGAGGAGAACACCACCTGCCAGCCAGTAAGGAACCCACGTACACAGTTGACCAGTGAGAACCCCACCTGCCAGCCAGTAAGGAACCCACGTACACAGTTGACCAGTGAGAACCCCACCTGCCAGCCAGTAAGGAACCCACGTACACAGTTGACCAGTGAGAACCCCACCTGCCAGCCAGTAAGGAACCCACGTACACAGTTGACCACTGAGGAGAAACCCACCTGCCAGCCAGTTAGGAACCCACGTACACAGTTGACCAGTGAGGAGAACCCACCTGCTAGCCAGTAAAGAACCCACGTACATAGTTGACCAGTGAGGAGAACCCCACCTGCTAGCCAGTAAAGAACCCACGTACACAGTTGACCAGTGAGGAGAACCCCACCTGCCAGCCAGTAAGGAACCCACGTACACAGTTGACCAGTGACGAGAACCCCACCTCCTTGCCAGTAAAGAACCCACGTACACAGTTGACCAGTGAGGAGAACCCCACCTGCCAGCCAGTAAGAAACCCACGTACATAGATGACCATTGAGAACCCCACATGCCAGCCAGTAAGGAACCCACGTACATAGTTGACCATTGAGAACCCCACCTGCCAGCCAGTAAAGAACCCACGTACATAGTTGACCAGTGAGGAGAACCCCACCTGCCAGCCAGTAAGGAACCCACGTACACAGTTGACCAGTGAGAAGAACCCCACCTGCCAGCCAGTAAGGAACCCACGTACACAGTTGGCCAGTGAGAAGAACCCCACCTGCCAGCCAGTAAGGAACCCACGTACACAGTTGACCAGTGAGAAGAACCCCACCTGACAGCCAGTAAGAAACCCACGTACACAGTTGACCAGTGAGGAGAACCCCACCTGCCACCCAGTAAGGAACCCACGTACACAGTTGACCAGTGAGAAGAACCCCACCTGCCAGCTAGTAAGGAAACCACGTACACAGTTGACCAGTGAGGAGAACCCCACCTGCCAGCCAGTAAGGAACCCACGTACACAGTTGACCAGTGAGGAGAACCCCACCTGCCAGCCAGTAAGAAACCCACGTACATAGTTGACCATTGAGAACCCCACTTGCCAGCCAGTAAGGAACCCACGTACATAGTTGACCATTGAGAACCCCACCTGCCAGCCAGTAAGGAACCCACGTACATAGTTCACCATTGAGAACCCCACCTGCCAGCCAGTAAGGAACCCACGTACATAGTTGACCAGTGAGGAGAACCCCACCTGCCAGCCAGTAAGGAACCCACGTACATAGTTGATCAGTGAAAACCCCACATGCCAGCTAGTAAGGAACCCACGTATATAGTTGACCAGTGAGAACCCCACCTGCCAGCCAGTAAGGAACCCACGTACAAGATGCCCTAATGTGAGAACTCCCCCTGCCAGCCAGTAAGGAACCCACGTACACAGTTGACCATGTGAGAACTTCCCTGCCAGCCAGTAAGGAACTCACGTACATATTTGACCAGTGAGGAGAACCCCACTTGCTAGCCAGTCAGGAAGCCACGTACACAGTTGACCAGTGAGAACCCCACCTGCCAGGCAGTAAGGAAGCCACGTACACAGATGACTAATGATGAGAATCCCTCCCCCCGGCCAGCCAGTAAGGAACCCACGTACACAGTTGACCAATGATGAGAACTTCCCCTGCCAGCCAGTAAGGAACTCACGTACATATTTGACCAGTGAGGAGAACCCCACTTGCTAGCCAGTCAGGAAGCCACGTACACAGTTGACCAGTGAGAACCCCACCTGCCAGGCAGTGAGGAAGCCACGTACACAGTTGACCAGTGAGAACCCCACCTGCCAGCCAGTAAGGAACCCACGTACATAGTTGACCAGTGAGGACCCCACCTGCCAGCCAGTAAGGAACTCACGTACACAGTTGACCAGTGAGGACCCCACCTGCCAGCCAGTAAGGAACCCACGTACATAGTTGACCATTGAGAACCCCACCTGCCAGCCAGTAAGGAACCCCCACAGCTGACGAACACAAACCTTAATGAAAATCACTGAGACGTGTCCTTATATTGGGGTCCCTAATGTTATTTCTGTGTATAAAGTAGCTGTCTTATTACTGTGTATTCAAGGACATGTCTTCTACAGGTAGGTTGCACACAGTAGTCTTGGGTCATCCCGTGAAAGATGTTGACATTACCTTCGTCCTGTTCACCTCTGGCATGCCTGTGTTCATTGCTCTTATGACAGACTGCAGCTTGGTGGTAAAGCAGACTGAACTGAATTAGTCTTGTGGCCTGTGAATTTCTGCTTTCACAGAGGATTTAGGGTATAATAGTAAAGCCGTGTGTTAACAGTTAGCGTGTGAGAACACGAACTACGGCAGCAGACTGGCTCCTGCTCAACACCTGGACGTAGAGTCTGCTTTCAACAACTGTGTTTGGTAGCTTCTGCTTCTTACGGCGTCTATTTTCTCCTGTTGTGAAAGTTCTATTTACATGTGCCACGCCTCTTTTCTGGAAGCAGTTGAGAGTTCGTCTGTAGTCACATTCCTTGAAGGGTCAGGTAGAACAGTTCCATGTTTTATGGACCTTAGTTCTTCACATAAATAAAAGATTTAAACATACTTTAACTGGATTATAGGAGATGTCCATTCTTTTACTCTGTACATACTTAAGTACGGAGTTAGATTTGCTCCAAAAATATTTTTTTTTTATCATTCCATAAATGTTACAGTTGAGTTTGAACGAAATAACTCATTGCCTTTTCTAGATGTTTTAATTATTAAGGGGAAACATAATTTCATATTTAAAATTTACAGAAAAAAAGAAAACTAACAAATAACCGATCTTATGTGTACTATTATTCTTCACATCATGAAAGAGTTAAACTTTCTGTTTTCTCAGCATTGTTTTGCAGGATTTTGCGCATTTGTAGTCCAGAGTTCATAGACGAAGAAATCTTGAGGATTTATGAAATAGCTAACGATTTAAAATACCCAAAACACTTAATTGATAAATCTTTTAAAATTGCTAGAAATATTTTTAAAATTCAAAACAACTAAATATTTGGTCTCCTTTACATGAAACTTTGATATGTTCTCCATGATGCATTACAAAATGATGAAAATTCCCCAAAATTCTGATAGTTTTCCAAGTTCCTTCAAGAATGAAATAAAGTTTATTACGGACAAACTGGGTAAAGTCTTGAACTAAGATTACAACAACATAAATATAGTATTAGAGGTGGACAAGACTCTAATGCTCTGTTCGTCAAGAATAAACCAACAATTGACTTTCAAATGGCAAAAAGTTGTATTAAGCAGGTCCATGGTTGAAAGAAATATAATAGAATCAAGTTTAAAAAAATAGCTTTCAAATTAATATGAATATTAGTTTAGTTTTATACAAATTAGACCCATTTATAATTAATAAAATTTGGTAAAATTTTTAAGATACAGTGGACCCAGTTTCGTAAAAACTTCACTCGAAGTGCTCAAGTGCCTTACAACAATTTACTCTTAAGGAATAATTCACGTAGTTAGTCTATTTAGACAAAATACACTTCCACTTACAATTATATTACATAATGACGATTTCGGGGTATTCGTTAAGAGGTCACTATATTCAACAAGTTAAAATCTTAAACCTTGGATAGAACATAAGCTGTGTGTGACGGGTCCATGACCATCTCACACACACACACACACACACACACACACACACAGCCCCCGGTGGCCTAGTGGGTAAAGCTCTTGCTTCACGCACGGAGGGGCCGGGTTCAATTCCCGGTGGGGCAGAAACATTTCGAAGTGTTTCCTTACATACACATACACACACACATATATACAACAGGCCTAGTGTCTAATTGACATGTGCCTAGGACAAAATGGTAACTAACACACATACATACATATATATATATAGTAGTCATATTTATGATAAATACTTTTGAAGCATATGATTCGTGTAAGGACTTGATAATTACATTTCCTGAGGATCTTGTAGGACCCAACTTGTTATACTGGTGGTGGTGTTGGTGGTTTAGAGGAAGAACAACTTCACCATGACTCGCGCGGTGGAACGCGGGAGAATTACATTAAAAACAAAAAAAAGATATCGGAAAAAAAATTTGACATGGACGACGTGTCACTCTTTCCCTTTGAGAAATTATTAAAGAAAAAAAAGTAGGGAGGAGGAAAATTGAAGAAGAGAGGTAGAGATAAAAATTGAAAGTTTGAAAGGAAATAAACTAGTTTTGGTGGAAAAATGCAAAACTGGAGTTGATTAGTTTTCTGGAAAGTTAAGAGTGTCGTGGGGATAAAAAAGTCGATCACTCTTGGAATAACAGAATTAATCCAAACTTGGAATAAGATTTTTTATATCTTTTAAAATGTGACGCTCTCAGCTTCCATTTTCTTTGGGATTTCTCCTGGTGACTGTGTGTGTGTGTGTACTCACCTATTTGTGGTTGCAGGGGTCGATACATAGCTCCTGGCCCCGCCTCTTCACTGATCGCTACTTGGTCCCCTCTCTCCCTGGTCCATGAGCTTTATCATACCTCGTCTTAAAGCTATGTATGGTTCCTGCCTCCACTACATCACTTGCCAGTCTATTCCACTTCCTAACAACTCTGAAAAAATATTCCTAACAACTCTCACTCATCTGAGTTTTCAACTTCCAACTGTGACCCTTTGTTTCTGTGTTCCATCTCTGGAACATCCTGTCTCTGTCCACCTTATCTATTCCTCGCAGTATTTTGTATGTCGTTATCATGTCTCCTCCCGTGTCGTCAGGCCGATTTTAGTAAAGTAAAGTAGTAAAGTAAAGTAAATTTTATTTCATTGCAGATTACATAGGTATTGGTAGTTACAATATAAACTGAGTGCAAGGAGAGCCACTGACATGCCATGGTGAAGTGCAAGGAGAGCCACTGACATGCCATGGTGAAGTGCAAGGAGAGCCACTGACATGCCATGGCATTAGGGGCAGCTTAATCTAGTGACTTATAGACTATGTACATAATATTAGAGAAATTTATTGAGTTTATTCTAGTTAAAATTTGTTTTCAAATTACAATATGATGATATTATACAGTTAAATTTATTATATGATGATATTAGATTATAACAAGTGTTTAGGAGAATGGTAATATGAAATTGAGATTATTTTAAGGAAAATATCATTGAGCATTTTTGACAGTAACTTATAGTATGAGTATTTAGTTTTGGGTGAGTGGGTGGTTTTTGAGTAGAGACTTAAATTAATTTTCAGACAAGGTTATCTTAATATTTACTGGTAATGAATTCCAGATTCTGGGGCCCTTTATGTGCATAGAATTTTTACATAGGTTGATATGGACTCGGGGTATATAAAAAAGTGATCTATGTCTTGTGTTGTGTTGTGTTCGTAGGACAATATCCTTAGCTCTGGGACTAGTCTTGTTGCAAACCTTTGCATTTTCTCTAATTTCTCGACGTGCTTGACCAGGTGTGGGTTCCAAACTGGTGCTGCATACTCCAGTATGGGCCTGACGTACACTGTGTACAGAGTGTTGAACGATTCCTTACTGAGGTATCGGAACGCTATTCTCAGGTTTGCCAAGCGCCCATATGCAGCAAGAGTTACTTGGTTGATGTGCGCCTCAGGAGATGTGCTCGGTATTATACTCACCCCAAGGTCCTTTTCGTTGAGTGAGGTTTGCAGTCTTTGGCCACCTAGCCTATACTCTGTCTGCGGTCTTCTTGTCCTTCCCCGATCTTCATGACTTTACATTTGGCAGGGTTAAATTCGAGGAGCCAGTTGCTGGACCAGGCTTCCAGCCTGTCTAGGTCTCTTTGTAGTCCTGCCTAACTCTCATCTGATTTAATTCTCTTCATTAACTTCACATTATCTGCGAACAGGGACACTTCTGAGTCTATCCCTTCCATCATGTCATTCACATATACCAAAAACAGCACTGGTCCTAGGACTGAACCCTGTGGAACTCCGCTCGTCACAGGCGCTCACTGTGATACCTCATCACGTACCATGAATCGTTGTTGCCTCCCTGTCAGGTATTCTCTGATCCATTGCAGTGTCATGTCAGTAATATGTATACACTTGTGTAGTGTATTACAGTATAAGTAACCCTAGCCATTACATGTATGCTCCCTTGTTATTTGTGACGTCAGAGACCCGCACCATGTGAGTGCTACGTCAGAGGCCTCCCTCTCATTCTTACGCAGACCTAAGGCTGGACCAGACGTACTGGGGTACCCCTCTCTCTCACGTAATATACCTACTTCACCATCCATCCATGAGTTTACTTCAACCATATTTGCTCTCCCAATACCCACACGACAGCAGTGCCCTTCCTGGTATACGTGCCTGATCCTCTAGCTTTTGCACTAATCTCTTGTGAGGAACTGTGTCGAAGGCCTTCTTGCAGTCCAAGAATATGCAATCTACCCAACCCTCTCTCTCGTGTCTTACTTCCGTTACCTTGTCATAAAACTCCAGTAGGTTTGTGACACAAGATTTGCCTTCCATGAATCTGTGATGGTTGTCGTTTATAATCTTGTTCCGTTCCAGATGCTTCACCACTCTCCTCCTGATAATCTTCTCCATGACTTTGCATAATATACACGTCAGTAACACTAGTCTATAGGGCCTCGTTTCTGTCTCCTTAAAAATTGGAACTACATTTGCTGTCTTCCATAACTCAGGTAGTTGCCCAATTTCAATGGATGTGTTGAAGATTGTTGTCAGTGGCACACAGCATCTCTGCTCCCTCTCTAAGGACCCACGGAGAGATGTCCTCTTCCCACCACCTTTGAGATACCAAGTTCACGTAGCAGCATCTTCACCTCCTCGTTTGTGTGTATTTCATCCAACACTTGTTGGTATATCCCTTGTTGGTGTCCCCCTCTATTCTGTCTTCCCGGAGTCCTTCCTGTCTCCACTGTAAATACTACCTTAAATCTCATGTTGAGCTCCTTCCATACTTCTTGGTCGCTTCTTGCGAGTTCCCCACCTTCCTTCCTCAGCCTGATTACCTGGTCCTTGACTTGTCTTCCTCCTGATGTGGCTATACAACAGCTTCGGGTCAGACTTGACTTTCGATGCTATGTCGTTTTCGAAATGTCGCTGGGCCTCTCTCCTTATCTGTGCATACTCGTTTCTGGCTCTTCGACTAATCTCTCCATTTTCCTGGGTCATTTGTCTTCTGTACTTTTTCCATTCTCTAGCGCAATTAGTTTTTGCCTCCCTACACCTTGGGGTAAACCAAGGACTCGTTCTGGTCTTCCCATTAATTCTGTTACCTTTGGGAACAAACCTTTCCTCTGCCTCCTTGCATTTTGTTCTCACGTATTCCATCATTTCGTTTATTGACTTTCCTACCAATTCTCTTTCCCACTGAACCCCCTGCAGGAAGTTCCTCATACCTGTGCAGTCCCCCCCCCTCTTTTGTAGTTTGGCTTAAGAACATAAGAACTTAAGAAAGAAGGAACACTGCAGCAGGCCTACTCACCCATGCGAGGCAGGTCCATCACTCCCAGGCTTAGACCTGACTACCTGGAGTTAACCCTCTCCAGGTAAACTCCAGATAGTCAGGTCACTTCCACTTAAGGAAGGAGCACGGCATCTGACCTAATAGCACAAGCTAGGCAGGTCCAACTCACACCCACTCATGTATATATCTAACCTATTTATAAAACTACACAACGTTTCAGCCCCTATGACGGTACTCAGGAGTTTGTTCCACTCATCCACAACTCTATTACCAAACCAGTGCTTTCCTATATCATTCCTAAATCTGAACTTTTCCAACTTGAAACCATTGCTGCGAGTCCTGTCTTGGTTGGATATTTTCAGCACGTTATTTACATCCCCTTTATTTATTCCTGTTTTCCATTTATACACCTCAATCATATATCCTTTAATTCTACGCCTTTCTAGAGAGTGCAGATTCAGGGTCCTCAGTCTATCCTCGTAGAGAAGATTTCTGATACATGGGGTCAACTTTGTCATCCTCCTCTGTACGTTTTCCAGTGCATTTATATCCATTCTGTAAAACGGTGACCACAACTGTGCAGCATAATCTAAATGAGGCCTAACCAAGGATAAATGGAGTTGAACAACCTGAGGACTTCTATTATTTATACTTCTTGATATAAAGCCAAGGATTCTGTTAGCTTTGTTGCAACCACTTATGCACTGTTGTCTTGGTTTCAGATTACTGCTAACCAGAACTCCTAAATCCTTTTCGCAATCACAAGTATTAGGATCTACATTATTCAGTTTATATGTGGCATGGTTATTGTCCTGCCCAACATTTAGAACTTTGTATTTGTCTACATTAAACTGCATCTGCCACTTCTCCGACCACTGCATCAGTCAATTCAAATCATCCTGGAGTGATCTAATGCCACTCCACCACCCTTCCTGTTGACCCTATCAGTGTGGAATAGTTTATAACCCTGTATGTTCCACTCAGAAGGCATTTCTCTATCTTTCAAGTTGAACCAGGTATCTGTTATAACAATAATATCTATATTACCTGCACTTGCAAGTAATCTTAGCTCATCTATCTTATTTCTTAGACTCCTACTATTTGTATAGTAAACCTTAAGGGAGCTAGTCACTCGTTGCCCTCTACTATCTCTCTTTATTTGTTGATCAATTGCTTTGCCTTTACTAGCAACTTTATTTTGAATATTGTCTTTTAAACATATCCCTGAGGTATCCTGGTAATATCTGCTGTTTCCAACCCTAATACCACAGCCTGATTGTTTCCCACAAACACCCATACCTATATAATCTATCAGTTTAAAGTCCTAGACAAGTCACCAATGACCCTCTCAATCGAATTTTCTAATACAACCACTCCAGCCCCAGAGAGGTGAACCCTATCCCTTGCATACATATCACGTTTGCCATAGAATTTGTCCCAGTTATCAATGAATGAAATTGCAAGTTCCTTGCAGTAGCTGTCTAGCCAGCAATTTATACCAATTGCCCTAGACATCCATTCATTGCCCACTCCCTTTCTAGGCAAAATGGTACATATGATTGGGATCCCTCCCTTAGACCTAACTACTTCTATGGCTGACCTGTACTTATCTAGTAGCTCCTGTCTTCTGCCCTTCCCAATGTCATTTCCACCAGCACTAAGACAGATAATAGGCTTGTTCCCATTACCTGACATAATATTATCCAACCTGCTCCTGTTACCCTTTCCACTTGTAACTCTATGTATTCAAAGCTCAGAACCACGTGTGTGTGTGTGTGTGTGTGTGTGTGTGTGGTATCGTGTGTGTGTGTGTGTGTGTGGTATGGTGTGTGTGTGTGTGTGTGTGGTATGGTGTGTGTGTGTGTGTGTGGTATGGTGTGTGTGTGTGTGTGTGTGGTATGGTGTGTGTGTGTGTGTGTGTGGTATGGTGTGTGTGTGTGTGTGTGTGGTATGGTGTGTGTGTGTGTGTGGTATGGTGTGTGTGTGTGTGTGTGTGTGTGTGTGTGTGTGGTATGTGTGTGTGTGGTATGTGTGTGTGTGTGTGTGTGTGTGTGGTATGGTGTGTGTGTGTGTGTGTGGTGTGTGTGTGTGTGTGTGTGTACTCACCTATTTGTGGTTGCAGGGGTCTAATCATAGCTCCTGGCCCCGCTTCTTCACTGATTGCTACTAGGTCCTCTCTCTCCCTGCTCCATGAGCTTTATCAAACCTCGTCTTAAAACTATGTATGGTTCCTGCCTCCACTTCGTTACTTTCTAGGCTATTCCACTTCCTGACAACTCTATGACTGAAGAAATACTTCCTAACATCCCTTTGACTCATCTGAGTCTTCAACTTCCAATTGTGACCCCTTGTTTCTGTTTTCCCTCTCTGGAACATCTTGTCTCTGTCCACCTTATCTATTCCTCGCAGTATTTTATATGTCGTTATCATGTCTCCCCTAACCCTCCTGTCCTCTAGTGTCGTCAGGCCGATTTCCCTTAACCTTTCTTCGTAGGACAATCCCCTTAGCTCTGGGACTAGTCTTGTTGCAAACCTCTGCACTTTCTCTAATTTCTTGACGTGCTTGACCAGGTGTGGGTTCCAAACTGGTGCTGCATACTCCAGTATGGGCCTGACGTATATGGTATACAGAGTCTTGAATGATTCCTTAGTGAGGTATTGGAACGATATTCTTAGGTTTGCCAGCCGCCCGTATGCTGCAGCAGTTATCTGATTGATGTGTGTGTGTGTGGTATGTGTGTGGTATGGTGTGTGTGTGTGTGTGTGTGTGTGTGTGTGTGTGTGTGGTATGGTGTGTGTGTGGTATGGTGTGTGTGTGTGTGTGTGGTATGGTGTGTGTGTGTGTGGCATGGTGTGTGTGTGTGTGTGTGTGTGTGTGTGTGTGTGTGTGTGTGGTAGTGTGTGTGTGTGTGGTTGTGTGTGTGTGTGGTATGGTGTGTGTGTGTGTGTGTGTGGTGTGTGTGTGTGTGGTATGGTGTGTGTGTGTGTGTGTTGGTATGGTGTGTGTGTGTGTGTATGGTGTGTGTGTGTGTGGTATGGTGTGTGTGTGTGTGTGTGTGTGTGTGTGTGTGTGTGTGTGTGGTATGGTGTGTGTGGTGTGTGTGTGGGGTGTGTGTGTGGTTGGTGTGTGTGTGTGTGTGTGGTGTGTGGTGTGTGTGTGTGTGTGTGTGTGGGGTGTGCTGTGTGTGTGTGTGTGGTGTGTGTGTGTGTGGTGTGTGTGTGTGTGTGTGTGTGTGTGTGTGTGTGGTGTGTGTGTGTGTGTGGGGTGTGTGTGTGTGTGGGAGTGTGTGTGTGTGTGTGTGTGTGGTGTGTGGTGTGTGTGTGTGTATGGGTGTGTGTGTGGGAGGTGTGTGTGATGTGGTGTGTGTGTGTGTGTGTGTGTGTGTGTGTGTGTGTGTGTGTGTGGTGGTGTGTGTGTATGTGTGTGGTGTGTGTGTGTGTGGGGTGTGTGTGTGTGTGTGTGTGTGTGTGTGTGTGTGTGTGTGTGTGTGTGGTGTGTGTGTGTGTGTGTGGTGTGTGTGGTGTGTGTGTGTGTGTGTGTGTGTGTGTGGTGGTGTGTGTGTGTGTGTGGTGGTGTGTGTGTGTGGTGTGTGTGTGTGGTGTGTGGTGTGTGTGTGTGGTATGTGTGTGTGTGTGGTGTGGGGTGTGTGTATGTGTGGTGTGTGTGTGTTGTGTGTGTGTGTGTGTGTGTGTGTGTGTGTGTGGGGTGTGTGTGTGTGTGGTGTGTGGTGTGTGTGGTATGTGTGTGTGGTGTGTGTGGTGTGTGTGTGTGGTATGGTGGGTGTGTGTGGTGTGGTGTGGTGTGTGTGGTATGGTGTGTGTGTGTGTGTGTGTGGTGGTGTGTGTGTGTGGTTTGTGTGTGTGGTTGGTGTGTGGTGTGGTGTGTGTGGTATGTGTGGTATGTGTGTATGTGTGTGTGTGTGGTGTGTGTGTGTGTGGTATGGTGTGTGTGTATGTGGTGTGTGTACGCACGTTGTCGTGGTTGAAGAGTTTCATCTCGACATGTCCCCCTTTTGACTATTGACAAAGTATTCTTGGCGTCATGGACCCTATCAAACTTATATTTAAAACTGTGTATTGACTTTATTACCAGTCCCTTAACCACATCATTCCCCTTCTTATTCATCTGCAAACTTAAGAAGTGTTTTCTAACGTCATAATGAATGATTTGTATATTTAACTTCCTTCTATTTCCCCTCGTCCAGAAACCCTAATTTTTTATTCTGTCTCAATTTACCCTTTCGAGTAATCTTTGTATCTCCTACGTCATACTTGTCTTCTTGGTTTTAATACTGTTACAAGACAGGTCATTATCAAAACCACCACTACCCAAGAATTTACTCCCGTACCCACGACACTAATCAAACCCAGCCCCTCCCACTCGTATATTTGTCCAATCTCTCTTTAAAGCCACCCAAGGTCCTAGCCTCTATCACCCTACTCGGAAGATTGTTCCACGCATCCACAACTCTGTTCGAAAGCCAGTACTTACCTATGTCTTTTCTAAATCTAAATTTATCTAACTTAAATCCGTTATTTTTGGTTGTTATTTTATGTTGCTAATAAGGCGTTAATTAGTCTTACTTGAGATACCTCAATACCTTTCTTAAGTCAGATCTGTGCGCTGCCAGCTACGTGGCTGGTGTGTGCGCTGCCAGCTACGTGGCTGGTGTGTGCGCTGCCAGCATCGTGGCTGGTGTGTGCGCTGCCAGCTACTGGCTGGTGTGTGCGCTGCCAGCATCGTGGCTGGTGTGTGCGCTGCCAGCTACGTGGCTGGTGTGTGCGCTGCCAGCTACGTGGCTGGTGTGTGCGCTGCCAGCATCGTGGCTGGTGCGTGCGCTGCCAGCATCGTGGCTGGTGTGTGCGCTGCCAGCATCGTGGCTGGTGTGTGCGCTGCCAGCTACGTGGCTGGTGTGTGCGCTGCCAGCATCGTGGCTGGTGTGTGCGCTGCCAGCATCGTGGCTGGTGTGTGCGCTGCCAGCTACGTGGCTGGTGTGTGCGCTGCCAGCTACGTGGCTGGTGTGTGCGCTGCCAGCTACGTGGCTGGTGTGTGCGCTGCCAGCTACGTGGCTGGTGTGTGCGCTGCCAGCTACGTGGCTGGTGTGTCGCTGCCAGCATCGTGGCTGGTGCGTGCGCTGCCAGCATCGTGGCTGGTGTGTGCGCTGCCAGCATCGTGGCTGGTGTGTGCGCTGCCAGCATCGTGGCTGGTGTGTGCGCTGCCAGCATCGTGGCTGGTGTGTGCGCTGCCAGCATCGTGGCTGGTGTGTGCGCTGCCAGCTACATGGCTGGTGTGTGCGCTGCCAGCTACGTGGCTGGTGTGTGCGCTGCCAGCTACGTGGCTGGTGTGTGCGCTGCCAGCTACGTGGCTGGTGTGTGCGCTGCCAGCATCGTGGCTGGTGTGTGCGCTGCCAGCATCGTGGCTGGTGTGTGCGCTGCCAGCATCGTGGCTGGTGTGTGCGCTGCCAGCTACGTGGCTGGTGTGCGCGCTGCCAGCATCGTGGCTGGTGTGTGCGCTGCCAGCTACGTGGCTGGTGTGTGCGCTGCCAGCTACGTGGCTGGTGTGTGCGCTGCCAGCATCGTGGCTGGTGTGTGCGCTGCCAGCTACGTGGCTGGTGTGCGCGCTGCCAGCATCGTGGCTGGTGTGCGCGCTGCCAGCTACGTGGCTGGTGTGTGCGCTGCCAGCTACGTGGCTGGTGTGTGCGCTGCCAGCATCGTGGCTGGTGTGTGCGCTGCCAGCATCGTGGCTGGTGTGTGCGCTGCCAGCTACGTGGCTGGTGTGTGCGCTGCCAGCTACGTGGCTGGTGTGTGCGCTGCCAGCATCGTGGCTGGTGTGTGCGCTGCCAGCATCGTGGCTGGTGGGGCGCTGCCAGCTACATGGCTGTTGTGCGCTGCCAGCTACGTGGCTGGTGTGTGCGCTGCCAGCCATGGCTGTGTGTGCGCTGCCAGCTACGTGGCTGGTGTGTGCGCTGCCAGCATCGTGACTCGTGTGTGCGCTGCCAGCTACGTGGCTGGTGTGCGCTGCCAGGTACGTGGCTGGTGTGTGCGCTGCCAGCATCGTGGCTGGTGTGTGCGCTGCCAGCATCGTGGCTGGTGTGCGCTGCCAGCATCGTGGCTGGTGTGTGCGCTGCCGGCATCGTGGCTGGTGTGCGGCTGCCAGCTACGTGGCTGGTGTGTGCGCTGCCAGCATCGTGGCTGGTGTGTGCGCTGCCAGCTACGTGGCTGGTGTGTGCGCTGCCAGCATCGTGGCTGGTGTGTGCGCTGCCAGCATCGTGGCTGGTGTGTGCGCTGCCAGCATCGTGGCTGGTGTGTGCGCTTCCAGCATCGTGGCTGGTGTGTGCGCTGCCAGCATCGTGGCTGGTGTGTGCGCTGCCAGCATCGTGGCTGGTGTGTGCGCTGCCAGCATCGTGGCTGGTGTGTGCGCTGCCAGCTACGTGGCTGGTGTGTGCGCTGCCAGCATCGTGGCTGGTGTGTGCGCTGCCAGCATCGTGGCTGGTGTGTGCGCTGCCAGCATCGTGGCTGGTGTGTGCGCTGCCAGCTACGTGGCTGGTGTGTGCGCTGCCAGCATCGTGGCTGGTGTGTGCGCTTCCAGCATCGTGGCTGGTGTGTGCGCTGCCAGCATCGTGGCTGGTGTGTGCGCTGCCAGCATCGTGGCTGGTGTGTTCGCTGCCAGCTACGTGGCTGGTGTGTGCGCTGCCAGCTTCGTGGCTGGTGTGTGCGCTGCCAGCTACGTGGCTGGTGTGTGCGCTGCCAGCTACGTGGCTGGTGTGTGCGCTGCCAGCTACGTGGCTGGTGTGCGCTGCCAGCATCGTGGCTGGTGTGCGCTGCCAGCTACGTGGCTGGTGGTGCGCTGCCAGCTACGTGGCTGGTGTGTGCGCTGCCAGCTACGTGGCTGGTGGTGCGCTGCCAGCATCGTGGCTGGTGTGTGCGCTGCCAGCATCGTGGCTGGTGTGTGCGCTGCCAGCATCGTGGCTGGTGTGGCGCTGCCAGCTACGTGGCTGGTGTGTGCGCTGCCAGCTACGTGGCTGGTGGTGCGCTGCCAGCTACGTGGCTGGTGTGTGCGCTGCCAGCTCGTGGCTGGTGTGTGCGCTGCCAGCTACGTGGCTGGTGTGTGCGCTGCCAGCATCGTGGCTGGTGTGGCGCTGCCAGCTACGTGGCTGGTGTGTGCGCTGCCAGCTACGTGGCTGGTGTGTGCGCTGCCAGCTACGTGGCTGGTGTGTGCGCTGCCAGCTACGTGGCTGGTGTGTGCGTTGCCAGCTACGTGGCTGGTGTGTGCGCTGCCAGCATCGTGGCTGGTGTGTGCGCTGCCAGCATCGTGGCTGGTGTGTGCGCTGCCAGCTACGTGGCTGGTGTGTGCGCTGCCAGCATCGTGGCTGGTGTGTGCGCTGCCAGCATCGTGGCTGGTGTGTGCGCTGCCAGCTACGTGGCTGGTGTGTGCGCTGCCAGCATCGTGGCTGGTGCCATGCTTTCCCTCGCGTACGTGTTCCTTACTGAGGTTTACCTTCTGTGTCTTTTAATAATATCTTTATTTACTACCAGTACATGTACAAGGTATACAGACCATAGCTGACATCATTGACATACTACTATATAGAAAGCCGCTTGTTATGCAGATTATTTCTGGCAAATTAGGTCAGTTTTGTCCCAGGATGCGACCCACACCAGTCGACTAACACCCAGGTACCCATTTTATACTGATGGGTGAACATGGACAGCAGGTATCTTCTGGAAACACGTCCCTAATGTTTTCCAGCCGTACCGGAGATTCGATCTCCGGACCTCAGCGTGTGAGCTGAGTGCGCTAGCGTTCGAGGTAGCGCACTTACTCGAGTTTTCTAACCTGATCATTCATGCAGTTTTTCCAGGTTCTTCAGAAGTTTCCCTATCTTCTCTGGTATTTGTTCTCCTCGTTATCTTTACGTCAACCACAAACACTTATATATCACTATCACCAGGTGTGGCGTTTACCTTCCTCAAGAAGAGTACCACTGTGCCAAGAACACAACCTGTTGAGACACTGTTCTTCACGCTATTCTATCTCAAAATCTCTTCCCCTACTATAAGACAGTGTCTATCCATTCGTATATTCCATGATCCAGCAAACTATGGCTCCTGTTACCCCCGCATGATGTTTTACTTTGTAGAGAACACTGCTGAATTTCGTTTTACATTTCAGAAATATGCAATCCACTCACCTCTCTTGCCGGCTTAGTCTTTTGTCTCACACTCGTAAAATTCCAGCAAGTGTTTGAGAATGAAAACACTTTTCTTGAACACATGTTGTCTGTGGTTTAAGGCTCAATGACTCTCAAGGACGTCCACTGTTTTCCTTATTAACTTCTTCAGTGTATTTGTGTGTGGAATTTTTCCCGCACTTTTACTCTCACCTGTTAACTTTCACCTGACTGACGTAATTGAACCTTGTCATATCTATTTTTTGAAGCCAATACATGGAGTTTTTTTTCCTCAGTTGCGTGATTGCTCAACTTATTCTACTTGTCTATCACTGTTATGTTGAAAATCTGCGCCCTGGTATCCTCGTGGTTCATTGGGTATCCCTGAAGGAGTACCTTTTAGCTTTTCTACATTATTTTGCTCATAACTCGAGAACGCCTCATCCAATCGGCTTCAAATGTTCAACACTTCTGTACGGAAATAAGGACCACATTCTTGGAATAACATAAGCAGTATAATGTGATCCTTTATTGACAACGTTTCGCCCACGCAGTGGGCTTTATCGAGTCACAAACAGATCTACCTGGATAAAAGATACCTGACTCAGCATTCTCCACCTGACTAAATCCTATAAATACTCTTGAATCTTGTATCCAGGCTGTTTGTGACTCGATAAAAAGCCCACTGCGTGGGCGAAACGTTGTCAATAAAGGATCACATTATACTGCTTATGTGTTTATTTTTCCATAAAAATTAATTACTGGGATATTATTAGTGTCTTCTTGTGTGAAAACCGAGAGAAAATAATGATTAAAAATAGAACACATACCATTCTTCTTGTCAGTAAGATGCCCAGAGTTATTTTTAAGGGGACCTATCTTATCTCTTAACTTTTGTTCTATAAACCTGGAAAAAACTTTTTGGGTTAGTTTTTGAATCCCTAGCAACTTTAATTTCATAGTCCCGTTTAGCTTTTCTTATCCCCTTTTTAACGTCCCTCTTAATGTCAGTATACTGATTTATAAGATGACCCTCACCTCTTTTTATGTGCCTATAAATTCCTTTCTTGTGCCCTAAAAGATATTTGAGCCTATTACTGATCCATTTTGGGTCATTTCTACTTTATCTAATTTCTTTATACAGGATAAATGTTCTTTGGCCAGCCTGTATAGTGTTCAGAAAACTGTCATATTGATAGCTCTCTTCGTTACCCCAGTCCTCAGATAATAAGTGTTCTCTAATCCCATTGTAATCTGCTAAGCGAAAATCTGGGACCGTTACTGAGTTATTCCTACTCTCATAAATCCATTCAATGCTAAAGGTAATTGAATTGTGGTCGCTTGTGCCGAGTTCCTCATTAATTTCTAAATGAATAACAAGGGTTTCCTTGTTTGCCAGAACCAAGTCAAGTAGGTTATTTTCCCTTGTAGGTTCTGTCACAAACTGCTTCAAAAAACAATCCTGAACTACTTCTAAAAAGTCGTTAGATTCTAAATTCTCTGTCAAGAAATTCCAATCAATTTGACTAAAGTTAAAGTCCCCTAGGATTACTACGTTATCGTGCCTTGTGGCCTTAACAATTTCCTCCCAAAGTAGTCTCCCTTGTTCCTTATCTAAGTTTGGAGGACGGTATATCACGCCTAAAGTCAGTTTTTCACACCCCTCTGAAAATTCTATCCAGACACTCTGTATGTATTATTTCAGACTTTATACCCGTTTTTATGCAACAATTTAAATTAGACACATATGCATATGTGTCTAATTTATCAACTTGTCGGTTTTCTGAACCATTCATTTACAACAATTTAAATGATCACGGACATAGAGTGCCACACCACCCCCCTTCCCTATACTTCTGTCTACTTGGAACAATTTAAAACCCTGGATGTGACATTCAGCAAGCATGTCCCGATTTTTCATATTAAACCACGTCTCAGTTAATGCAAAAACATCAATATTACCTGCACTAGCAACTAATCTCAACTCATCCATCTTATTCCTAGCACTACGACTATTGGTGTAATATACATTTAAAGACCCTCCTTTATCTTTACCCTTCCTGCTCATTTCTGTTTTTCCACTATACCTATTACTGTCCTTGTCATCTAGTGCCACTGGCTTTCCAGTATCCACCTTATTCTGCCTATTACTAGTTCCCCTAGAACTCATAATATTACTACACTGGGACTTCACTGTTTTTCCCCCAAAACCCACATCACTAACTATTCCTAGTTTAAAGCCCTAAGAGCTCCCTCCACTGCAGTTGCCAGTGCCCCCCAGTGCCAGTTACCCCACCCCAGACCTGGATAAGTGAACCCCATCCCTGGCATACATGTCATTTCTGCCGTAGACGAGGTCCCAGTTGTCTATGAATGTTACTGCATTTTCCTTACAGTATTTGTCCAGCCAGCAGTTGACACCAATTGCCCTGGACAACCATTCATTTCCAACTCCTCTCCTTGGCAAAATACCACATATGACAGGGTTCCCACCCTTCTTTCTAATTATGTCTATTGCTGACCTATACCTGCTAGTCAGGTCCTCACTCCTACGTCTGCCAATATCGTTGCCTCCAGCACTGAGACAGATAATAGGATTGCTCACATTACCTCTCATGATGTCGTCCAGACACCTAACAATATCCTCCATTCCAGCCCCAGGAAAGCAAACCCTCTGTCTCCTACTCCTATCCTTCAGACAGAAGGCCCTATCCATATACCTAACCTGGCTGTCCCCAACAACAACAATGTTTTTACCTTCCTTGGTGTCGTTCATAGTGACGTTCCCAGAAGTCGACTCACATTCATCGGGTATCACAGAGAATCGGTTCGATGTTTCCACAACGTTCTCCTGGATCTTCGTTGTTTCTACCTGTCCATCCGTCCTCTTGATCCTTAACTTTGTCCCATGCATTCCAGCCACTGTCCAGGTTCCTTTCTTGGCTTGAGGATTCTCAACAGGAGGATTACTACGAATCCTCTTGTTTTCCTCAGTCAGTCGCTGTATCTCAAGCTTAGCTACCCTCAGTTCTTCCTTCAGCTGCTGGTAGAGTAGCTCAAGAGAGGACATCTTGTTCAGATTCACAGAGAGCACACAAGACACACATTCTATATTCTTCAAGCGGCCTGATCTTACTTGCTCCCGTTTCCATTACATGACATTGATCTACACATTAAAGTTCATCATCCGTCTATCCCTTCGTGAGCTCAGTTTATCCAGATCATTTTGTAAAGATTGTCATCTTTATTATTTATTTTGCCTAAGCTTATTTTAAAATCACAATGTTAAAAGGACACAGATGAAACTAACGTGACATTTCATTGTGGCAAAAACGTTACCACAATAAAATGTCACGTTAGTTGTATATGTGGTCTTTACCCACAAAATGTTTGCTTATGTTGTAGATTTCTTCCACTGTTCGAGTAAACTCTAAATTGCATCGTTTATATGTTAATGAATTAAAAGAACCTGCCATTATTTTAGGAGAAAACTTATTGACCATTTAGTTACCCTTCTAGCCTAATAGGCTCTCCAATTTATATAGTTTAGCTAAAATCTTCAAATCTTCCTGAAGATTACCCGGAGAGTGTTCCGGGGGTCAACGCCCCCGCGGCCGTCTCCCAGAAAAAGCCACCCGGTGGATCAAGACTTATTCAACTTAGCTGTTACTGCTGGCCGCATGCAGTCTAATGCACGAACCACAGCCCTGGTGATCAGTAACTTTAGCAACCTATCCAGTTCCCTGTTGAATTCAGCAAGGTGGTCTTATAAATGTTATATCTATTAGCACAGATATCTACCAGTTATGATATCTATTAGCACAGATATCTACCAGTTATGATATCTATTAGCACATATATCTACTAATTATGATATCTTTTACCACAGATATCTACCAGAGAATACTAGGTCACCCTTGTAGCATCTAGCTTGTATCTAGTTTGTAACAAATATTCCAGCACTTTGTAGGGTCACAGTACCACTTGTATCAGATGACCGCTTATATTAGCAAGGGCTTTAACAAGTACATAAATGGGACAACATATACTAGTAATAAAATGTTTATGATCTTTAATGAACCAAAAACGAGGTTAGTGTTATTAGTTGCCTACACACCAATACGTGTACAGTATCTGTAACTGTTTATTGTGTCCCATAGCTCGGTCGCTAGCGCACTCACCTCACACACTGAGGTCTGGAGTTCGAATCTCCGGTACGGCTGGATAACACTAGGACGTGTTTCCATAAGACACCTGATGTCCATGTTCACCCATCAGTAAAATGGGTACCAGGTGTTTCTAATTTCTTGACGTGCTTGACCAGGTGTGGGTTCCGTACTGGTGCTCCATACTCCAGTATGGGCCTGACGTACACGGTGTACAGAGTCTTGAAACATTCTTCACTGAAGTGTCGGAATGCTGTTCTTAGGTTTGCCAGGCGCCCATATGCTGCAGCAGTGTTTTAGTTAATGTGCGCCTCGGGATGTGCTGTGTGGGGGGAGGGGGGTGCGGCAGACTCAGCATAGAAAGTTACTGTCCAAAAAAACAAAGGAGTCCTTAAATAAACTAATGTCTGACAGAGGCAGTAAACAGCTTGGTTGATCTGTGAAGCGACCACTTTACCAAACAGCAATGTGTACAAAACAGCAGTAAACAGAACAGCACTTAAGTCCTTCATGTTTGTTTTCCTCGCTGTTGAATGGCAAGAATTAGTTTTACAACCCCGTTCTATATTTTGTTTCCCAAGTTTTTCAATAAATTGGTAACTGAAATTTGTGCTGATTGAGCGTCATGTTATTGTCTTGTGTACACTGGAACAATGTTTATATAGGCTGGAACACTGGAACAATGTTTATATAGGCTGGAACATTTACTGTGTCCTTGACCGATGTTATTCTTATGATAAACATCCCTCCCTGACCTTCATACCTCCCTCCCTGACCTGCATACCTCCCTCCCTGACCTGCATCCTCCTCTGACCTCATAGCCTCCTCCCTGACTGCATACTCATCCCTGACCTGATAGCCTCCTCCTGACCTACAGTATCTCCTGCCCTACGCTATCCTGACTCATACCTCCCTGACTACGATATCTGACATACTACTCCTCTGACCTCATGCTTCCCTGACCTACTGTACTCATCCTGACCTACATCCTCCTCTGACTACATAGATCCTCCTTCCTACATCCTCCTCCTGACCCACATACCTCCCTCCCTGACCTACATACCTCCCTCCTGACCTACATGCCTCCTCCTGACTCTGCATACTCCTCCTGCCCTACATGCCTCCTCCTGACCTGTTGACCTCAATCCTGCCCTACATGCTCCCTCCTGCCCTACATGCTCCTCCTGCCCTACATGCTCCTCCTGCCCTCATGCTCCTCCTGCCTCATGCCCTCCTGCTATCATCCTCCCTCATGACCTACATGCCTCCTCCATGCCTACTGCCTCTCATCTACTAGCCTCTGCTCATCATAATCCTCCTGCTCATCCTCCTGCCCTACATTCCTCCTGCCCTACATGCTCCCTCCTGCCCTCATACTCCATCCTAGCCTGCATGCCTCTCTCCTGAGCCTACATCTCCCCTGCCTACATACTCCCTCCTGCCCTCATGCTCCTCACTGCCCTCATATCCATCCTGCCTACATGCTCCTACCTCTGCTCCTCATATCCTCCTGCCTACATCCTCCTCTGCCTACATCCTCCTCTCCTACATGCACTCCCTCCTGACCTACATACCTCCCTCCCTGCCCTACATACCTCCCTACATGCCCTACATACTCCTCCTGCCCTCATGCTCCCTCCTGCCCTACATGCCTCCTCCTGCCCTACATGCCTCCTCCCTGACCTACATACCTCCTCCTGCCTACATATCCTCTCTGCTACATGCTCCTCCATGACCTGCATGTCTCCTCACTGACCTGCTATCATTGTACTTATGCATGTATGTATGCTTGTGCTTCCTTCATGACCTTCCTACTTCCTTCATGACTTCCTACTTCCCTTCATGACTTCCTACTTTCCTTCATGACCTTCCTCTTCCCTCCATGACTTCTACTCCTCATAACCTTCCTACTTCCATCATTGGTTCCTGCTTCCCTCCATGACCTTCCTACTTCCTCATGACCTTCCGTGCTTCCTCCATGACTTCCTACTTCCTCAATGACCTTCCTACTTCCCATCCATGACCTTCATACGTCTCCATAACTTCCTACTTCCATCCATGACCCTTTTCTACTTCCATCCATTTACCTTCCTACTTCCTCCATGACTTTTGCTTCTCCATACCTTTCTTCCATCCATGACCTTCCTACTTCCTCCATGACCTTTCTCATCTTCATGACCTTCCTCTTCCTCCATGACTTCCTGCTTCCTCCATGACTTCCTGCTTCCTCCATGTACCTTCCTGCTTCCATCATGACTTCCTATGCTTCCTATCATGACTTTCCATAAGCTTCCTCCATGACTTCTCTTCCTCATGACCTTCCTAGCTTCCTTCATGACCTTCCTAGCTTCCTCCATGACCTTCCTCTTCCCTCATGACTTCCTGCTTCCCATCATGACTATTCTGCTTCCTCATGACTTCCTACTTCCCTCCATGACTTCCTCTTCCCTCCATGAGCTTTCCTTACTTCCCTCCATGACCTTCCTGCTTCCTCCATGACCTTCCTCTTCCTTCATGACCTTCCTCTTCCATCCATGATTTCCTGCTTCCCTCCATGACCTTCCTACTTCCAGATCCATGACTTCCTGCTTCCTTCATGATACTTCCTCACTTCCCTCATGTATTCCTGCTTCCATCATGATTCCTCTTCCTCATGATTTCCTCTTCCTTGTGATTATTCTGCTTCCATCATGATTCCTGCTTCCATCATGATTCCTACTTCCATCATGTATTCCTCTTCCTTGTGATATTCCTCTTCCATCTGTGATTCCTCTTCCATCATGAATTCATTTTCCTCCATGATGCTTCTGCTTCCTTCATGATGATTCTCTTCCTCCCTGACCTTCCTCTTCCTCCATGTCCATGACATTCCTACTTCCCTTCATGACCTTCCTACTTCCCTCCATGACCTTCCTACTTCCCTCCATGACCTTCCTACTTCCCTCCATGACCTTCCTACTTCCCTCCATGACCTTCCTACTTCCCTTCATGACCTTCCTACTTCCCTCCATGACCTTCCTACTTTCCTCCATGATCTTCCTACTTCCCTTCATGACCTTCCTACTTCCCTCTATGCCTTTCCTACATAATAATATATTAATATCTTCATTTCTCCAAGTACAGTGAAAAGCAGGAACGCCACTAGCACGGTAAGAGACAACACAATAAGTGTCAGGGGCCTAAGACTATTCAACTGCCTCCCAGCATACATAAAGGGGATCACCAAGAGACCCCCTGGCTGTCTTCAAGAAGGCTCTGGATAGGCACCTAAAGTCATTACCTGACCAGCCGGGCTGTGAAATTTGTACGTCGGGTTTGGCGGCCAACACTAAAACCGGTTTTACCGGCCTTGATTCACCCTGAGG
>WNWK01010115.1:0-22500 GCA_009830355.1 Cherax destructor
ATTTCTTATACTGTAAATCATTTTAGTCATTCTTCTTTGTATGTTCTCAATGAATCTATATCCATCCTGTAGTAAGGAGACCAAAACTGAGCTGCATAATCCAAATGAGGTCTCACTAGTGATGTATAGAGCTGTAAAATAACTTTTGGACTTCTGTTGCTTATACTTCTTGAAATAAATCCTAGTAATCTGTTAGCCTTATTGCCACACTTAGGCACTGTTGTCTTGGCTTTAGATTTCTGCTTACCATGACTCCCAAGTCTTTTTCACATTCTGTATGATCAAGCTCAACTTCACCTAGTTTATAAATTCGAGGATATTTTCATTACCAACGACAAGCACCTTACACTTGTCCACATTGAACTTCATCTGCCACTTTTCAGACCAAGACATTAATTTATCCAAATCCTCCTGGAGTTCACTGTTATCCTCCTCAGAATGAATTATACGGCCTATTTTTGTATCATCAGCAAATTTACTCATGTCACTTGCAATTCCTTCATCAAGGTCATTAATGTAAATTATGAACAACAATGGGCCCAAAACTGATCCTTGTGGAACGCCACTAGTGACAAATCCCCATTCAGATTTGACCCCATTAATGGAAACTCTCTGCTTTCTATTGGTAAGCCATGCCTCTATCCATGCTAGAACTTTACCTCCTATACCATGAGCTGCCACCTTTCTTAAGAGTCTCTTATGAGGTACTCTATCGAAGGCCTTACTGAAATCCAAGTAAACTATATCATATTCTTTATCACTGTCTACTGCCTCAAATGTTTTATTGAAAAACGTCAGTAAATTTGTCAGGCAGGAACGACCTCTCGTAAACCCATGCTGAGATTCATTAATCAAATTATGTTCTTCAAGGTGACTTCTGATAATATCAGCTATAATTGATTCTAATAATTTGCCTACTATAAAACATAAGAACATAAAAAAAACATAAGATAAGGAGGAAACACTGCAGCAGGCCTGTTAAAATTGCCCCAAATTTACTCCCAGGCAGGTTCCTTCCCCTACAATCCCTTTCCCAAAACTAACCAGAATAATTCCCCAAACCTAATATTTCAATTCTGACCCAAAAGGAAATTAAGCTTTGGAAGATTCTAATTAAGCTAGTGACACTAGATGACAAGGACAGTAATAGGTATAGTGGAAAACAGAGATGAGCAGGAAGGGTAAAGAGAAAGGAGGGTCTCTAATATATATTACACCAATAGTCGTAGTCTAGGAATAAGATGGACGAGTTGAGATTAGTGCAAGTACGGGTAATATTGATGTTTTGCAATAACTGAGACATGGTTTAATATGAAAAATCGGGACTTGCCTGCCGAATGTCACATTCAGGGTTTTAAATTGTTCCAAGTAGACAGAAGTATCGGGAAAGGTGGGTGGCACTCTATGTCCGTGATCATTTAAATTGTTGCGGTGAAGAAAGAGGTATCAAAGACTTTTTAACCTACAGAGTCTGCAAGAACATTTTCCATAAAGAATTTGATTCGTGATTTTCGTCTCCAAATGAGATGAATAAAGGGCTCAACTATCTTCATAGGAAATTTCTAAGCACAACGTAGTGACACTAGGACATGACAGTAATAGGATAGTGGAAAACAGAATGAGCAGGAAGGGTAAAGAGAAGAGGGTCTCTAAATATATTTACACCAATAGTCGTAGTGCTGAATAAGAGGGACGAGTTGAATTAGTTGCAAGTACGGGTAATATTGATGTTTTTGCAATAACGAGACATGGTTTAATATTAAAAATCGGGACTTGCCTGCCGAATGTCAATTCAGGGTTTTAAATTGTTCCAATGACAGAAGTATCGGGAAATGGGTGGGTGGCACTCTATGTCCTAGATCATTTAAATTGTTGGGGTGAAGAAGAGAGGTATCAATATGACAGTTTTCTTAACACTATACAGGCTGCCCAAAGAACATTTATCCGTATAAAGAAATTAGATCAAGTAGAAATGACCCAAAATGGATGAATAATAGGCTCAAATATCTTTTAGGGCAGAAGAAAGGAATTTATAGGCGCATAAAAAGAGGTGAGGGTCATCTTATAAATCAGTATACTGACATTAAGAGGGACGTTAAAAAGGGAATAAGAAAAGCTAAACGGGACTATGAAATTAAAGTTGCTAGGGATTCAAAAACTAACCCAAAAAGTTTTTCCAGGTTTATAGAACAAAAGTTAGGGATAAGATAGGTCCCCTTAAAAATAACTTTGGGCATCTTACTGACAAGGAGAATGATATGTGCTCTATTTTTAATAATTATTTTCTCTCGGTTTTCACACAGGAAGACATTAATAATATCCCAGTAATTAATTTTTACAGAGGCCCAGAAGAAGATAAATTATGTAATATCACAGTCACTAGCGAAATGATTATGAAACAGCTGGACCGACTGAAACAAAATAAATCGCCGGGTCCTGATGAGCTTTTTGCAAGGGTTCTTAAAGAATGCAAAATGGAACTCTGTGAACCAATATCTAACATTTTTAATTTATCTCTTCAAACAGGTGTAGTGTCTGATATGTGGAAGATGGCTAATGTAATTCCTATTTTTAAAGCAGGGGACAAGTCACTACCGTCAAACTACCGCCCAATAAGCCTGACCTCAATTGTAGGCAAATTACTAGAGTCAATTATAGCTGATATTATTAGAAGCCATCTAGATAACCATAATTTGATTAATGATACCCAGCATGGATTCACGAGGGCCGTTCCTGCCTATCTAATTTATTAACCTTCTTCAGTAAAGCTTTTGAGGCTGTTGATCACGATAAAGAATTCGATATTGTTTATTTAGACTTTAGTAAGGCTTTTGATAGAGTACCACACCAGAGACTGTTAAAGAAAGTGGCAGCTCATGGCATTGGGGGAAAAGTGCTGTCATGGATCGAGTCATGGCTCACCAATAGGAAGCAGAGAGTGTGCATAAATGGGGTTAAATCCGAATGGGGACTTGTAACAAGTGGTGTTCCACAGGATCAGTCTTAGGCCCATTGTTATTTATAATATATATCAATGACCTTGATGAGGGAATTACTAGTGATATGAGCAAATTCGCCGACGACACGAAGATAGGTAGGATAATTGATTCAAACATAGATGTCATAGAACTTCAGGAAGATTTAGACAAACTTAATTCGTGGTCAGAAAAGTGGCAGATGCAGTTCAATGTAGATAAATGCAAGGTTCTGAAGCTCGGGAGTGTCCATAACCCAAGCACTTATAAGTTAAATAACGTAGAACTTAGCCATACAGATTGCGAGAAGGACTTGGGGTGATGGTAAGCAGCAACCTTAAACCAAGACAGCAATGCCTAAGCGTACGTAATAAGGCAAATAGATTACTGGGATTTATATCAAGAAGTGTTAGCAACAGAAGTCCAGAGGTTATATTACAGCTTTATACATCATTAGTAAGGCCTCACCTAGATTACGCAGCTCAGTTTTGGTCTCCATATTACAGAATGGACATAAATTCGTTAGAAAACATTCAGCGTAGAATGACTAAATTAATACATAGCATTAGAAATCTTCCTTACGAAGAAAGATTGAAGACCCTAAAATTACATTCACTTGTAAGACGTAGAATGAGGGGAGACATGATCGAGGTATACAAGTGGAAAATGGGTATTAACAAAGGGATATAAATAAGGTCTTGAGGATATCTCTCCAAGAGAGAACCCGCAATAATGGATTCAAGTTAGATAAGTTTAGATTTAGAAAGGATATAGGAAAGTATTGGTTTGGAAATAGGTAGTTGATGAGTGGAACAGTCTGCCTAGTAGGTTATTGAAGCTAGGACCTTGGGTAGTTTCAAATTTAGGTTGATAAATTCATGAGTGAGAGGGGTTGGATTTGAGGGACTCGCGCATGAGTGGGTAGAATTGTCAAAGCTTATTTCTTGGGTAGCATTGAAAATTGGGTTGAGCAAATATTCTGTTAGTGGGACGGATTGTGAAGGACCTGCCTAGTATGGGCCAACAGGCCTGCTGCAGTGTTCCTCCTTTCTTATGTCTTATGTTTCTAAATTTTCCATTCTGTAAATTGTATCGCGAATGTTACGAATTTCAGAAGCGATGAGCTGCTAATCTAGGTGAGGCCTTACTAATGATGTATAAAGCTGTAATATAACCTCTGGACTTCTGTTGCTAACACTTCTGATATAAATCCCAGTAATCTATTTGCCTTATTACGTACGCTTAGGCATTGCTGTCTTGGTTTAAGGTTGCTGCTTACCATCACCCCCAAGTCCTTCTCGCAATCTGTATGGCTAAGTTCTACGTTATTTAACTTATAAGTGCTTGGGTTATGGACACTCCGAGCTTCAGAACCTTGCATTTATCTACATTGAACTGCATCTGCCACTTTTCTGACCACGAATTAAGTTTGTCTAAATCTTCCTGAAGTTCTATGACATCTATGTTTGAATCAATTATCCTACCTATCTTCGTGTCGTCGGCGAATTTGCTCATATCACTAGTAATTCCCTCATCAAGGTCATTGATATATATTATAAATAACAATGGGCCTAAGACTGATCCCTGTGGAACACCACTTGTTACAAGTCCCCATTCGGATTTAACCCCATTTATGCACACTCTCTGCTTCCTATTGGTGAGCCATGACTCGATCCATGACAGCACTTTTCCCCCAATGCCATGAGCTGCCACTTTCTTTAACAGTCTCTGGTGCGGTACTCTATCAAAAGCCTTACTAAAGTCTAAATAAACAATATCGAATTCTTTATCGTGATCAACAGCCTCAAAAGCTTTACTGAAGAAGGTTAATAAATTAGATAGGCAGGAACGGCCCTCGTGAATCCATGCTGGGTATCATTAATCAAATTATGGTTATCTAGATGGCTTCTAATAATATCAGCTATAATTGACTCTAGTAATTTGCCTACAATTGAGGTCAGGCTTATTGGGCGGTAGTTTGACGGTAGTGACTTGTCCCCTGCTTTAAAAATAGGAATTACATTAGCCATCTTCCACATATCAGACACTACACCTGTTTGAAGAGATAAATTAAAAATGTTAGATATTGGTTCACAGAGTTCCATTTGCATTCCTTAAGAACCCTTGCAAAAGCTCATCAGGACCCGGCGATTTATTTTGTTTCAGTCGGTCCAGCTGTTTCATAATCATTTCGCTAGTGACTGTGATATTACATAATTTATCTTCTTCTGGGCCTCTGTAAAAATTAATTACTGGGATATTATTAATGTCTTCCTGTGTGAAAACCGAGAGAAAATAATTATTAAAAATAGAGCACATATCATTCTCCTTGTCAGTAAGATGCCCAAAGTTATTTTTAAGGGGACCTATCTTATCCCTAACTTTTGTTCTATAAACCTGGAAAAACTTTTGGGTTAGTTTTTGAATCCCTAGCAACTTTAATTTCATAGTCCCGTTTAGCTTTTCTTATTCCCTTTTAACGTCCCTCTTAATGTCAGTATACTGATTTATAAGATGACCCTCACCTCTTTTTATGCGCCTATAAATTCCTTTCTTCTGCCCTAAAAGATATTTGAGCCTATTATTCATCCATTTTGGGTCATTTCTACTTGATCTAATTTCTTTATACGGGATAAATGTTCTTTGGGCAGCCTGTATAGTGTTAAGAAAACTGTCATATTGATACCTCTTCTTCACCCCAGTCCACAGTTGATAAGTGTTCTCTAAGTCCATTATAATCTGCTAAGCGAAAATCTGGGACCATTACTGAATTATCCCTACTATCATACATCCATTCAATGCTAAAGGTAATTGACTTGTGGTCGCTTGAGCCGAGTTCCTCTGTAATTTCTAAATTATTAACAAGGGTTTCTTGCTTGCCAGAACCAAGTCAAGTAGGTTATTTCCTTGTAGGTTCTGTTACAAACTGCTTCAAAAGCAATCCTGAACTACTTCTAAAAAGTCGTTAGATTCTAAATTCCCTGTCATGAAATTCCAATCAATCTGACTAAAGTTAAAGTCCCCTAGAATTACTACGTTATCGTGTCTTGTGGCCTTAACAATTTCCTCCCAAAGTAGTCTCCTTGTTCCCTATCTAAGTTTGGAGGACGGTAAATCACGCCTAAAATCAATTTTTCACACCCCTCTGAAAATTCTATCCAGACAGACTCTGTATGTGTTAATTCAGACTTTATACCCGTTTTTATGCAACAATTTAAATGATCACGGACATAGAGTGCCACCCCACCCCTTTCCCGATACTTCTGTCTACTTGGAACAATTTAAAACCCTGAATGTGACATTCGGCAGGCAAGTCCCGATTTTTCATATTAAACCATGTCTCAGTTATTGCAAAACATCAATATTACCCGTACTTGCAACTAATCTCAACTCGTCCATCTTATTCCTAGCACTACGACTATTGGTGTAATATATATTTAGAGACCCTCCTTTCTCTTTACCCTTCCTGCTCATCTCTGTTTTTCCACTATACCTATTACTGTCCTTGTCATCTAGTGTCACTAGCTTTCCACTATCCACCTTATTCTGCCTATTACTAGTTCTCCTACAACTTATAATATTACTACACTGGGACTTCTCTGTTTTCCCCCAAAACCCATACCACTAACTATTTCTAGTTTAAAGCCCTAACAGCTCCCTCCACTGCAGTTGCCAGTGCCCCCACCCCAGACCTGGATAAGTGAACCCCATCCCTGGCATACATGTCATTTCTGCCATAGAAGAGGTCCCAGTTGTCAATGAATGTTACTGAATTTTCCTTACAGTATTTGTCCAGCCAGCAATTGACACCAATTGCCCTGGACAGCCATTCATTTCCAACTCCTCTCCTTGGCAAAATACCACATATGACAGGGTTCCCACCCTTCTTCCTAATTATGTCTATTGCTGACCTAAACCTGCTAGTCAGGTCCTCACTCCTACGTCTGCCAACATCGTTGCCTCCAGCACTGAGACAGATAATAGGATTGCTCCCATTACCTCTCATGATGTCGTCCAGACGGCTAACAATATCCTCCATCCCAGCCCCAGGAAAGCAAACCCTCTGTCTCCTACTCCTATCAATCAAACAGAAAGCCCTATCCATGTACCTAACCTGACTGTCCCCAACAACAACAATGTTTTTACCTTCCTTTGTGTCTTTCGTCGTGACGCTCCCAGAAGTCGACTCACATTCATCGGGTAGCACGGAGAATGGGTTCGATGTTTCCACAACATTCTCCTGGGTCTTCGTTGTTTCTACCTCTCCACCCGTCCTCTTGAGCCTTAACTTTGTCCCATGCGTTTTAGCCACTGTCCAGGTTCCTTTCCTGGCTTGAGGATTCTCAACAGGAGGATTACTACGAATCCTCTTGTTTTCCTCAGTCAGTCGCTGTATCTCAAGCTTAGCTACCCTCAGTTCTTCCTTCAGCTGCTGGTAGAGTAGCTCAAGAGAGGACATCTTCTTCAGATTGACAGAGAGCACACAAGACACGTCCTCATCTTCCACCTTTCTCTGCATTGGACTGAAGCCTCTGCTGTTTCAATACAATGAGAATTTATTTGGCCTGCCAAATGCTCTTATAAGATTTAACATACAAGTAGTTTTTAAAAATTCAAACACTGTTAAAAGCATCTTGATAAAGAATTCTCAACACTGTTGGCGGTGGGTATGGAATTGGATGTAATGGGTGCTACTTATCTTATGTGGGACAGACTGCCAAACCTCTATATGTTAGGATATCACAACAAAAACATTCCATATGGACTGCCCAGGAATCAAATGCGATTTTCAGCCACCTTAGAGTCTGCAATAACTCAGAAAATTGGCCGTAAACCAGAGTTACAGTCCCTTGTTTCACTTGGCTTGAAGGGAATATTGTAGAGTCGGCAATTATAAAATACGATAAACGTTCATTATATAATAATAGTGGTGGCTTATTCAAATTAGATTCGTTTATAGTTGATGCTATCATGCATAGCCTAAAACACAGTGTTGTAGTGCCACACAGAGGAATTAGGGCCTGTTTTACTACTGGTATTTATGGTTAGAACTGCATCTGCGTCAGAATCTTGAGATAGACAAACCATGGCCGTCTTCCTTTTTGATGAACTGCAAATGAGTCGGCTGTGGACCGTTTTCTATATATATGGAATTGCCAGATATATCTAAAGTTAGAATATTAAGTATTTTACAGCATATCGAAGTTGACCGATTTTTTTATAATTGTCATGTCACTTGTGTTACATTCGTCAAGATCTTATTACAATACAGTGCTTGTGGGCTGGCTATTTTGCAATGTTTTCATATTAAGTCTTTCTGGCACTAGGCACTGGATGTTGGTATGCCTCCTGCCTCCTCACCTCATTTGAGATAGACGAAACCAGTGGAAGGAAAGAGACAGGACAGGCAATGACAGACAGGAAAACTCAGCCTTTGGGGAAACATCAAACACAAATGCTTACAGCATCCCCCCTGTCATAGCATAACTTAAATTAAGTTTAAAGTTTTCACTGACTAGCCTGTCCTTAGTGGGTCAGTTGGGTGCAAGCTTGGTCTCCTCTGGCTGACCTACGGTCATGGCTGTCTTGGTGGGAGTAATTACTAGACACTGTTTTGTGTGTCCTCTCTCCAGTAATGTCACCCACCAATATAGCCGCAATTATAGGTCAGCTAGACGAGAACAAGCTTGCACGCAACTCGCCCACCAAGGAGAGACTAGTCAATGAAAACTTTAAACTTTAAGTTATGCTATGATTCCGTATTAAACGTTATTTCTTGTTGACTGGCTGTATGATGTATTTGTCAGTTTCTGTATGTATAGACGATTGTTCATGTGTTAATCTTTTTCTCCACCTTATTGTAAACTATAATAAATATGAATAGGATTTCTTTTGTTCTGTTATTCCTGAGTTTTTTTTTAAACGCACGCAAAGATCTACATGTCCTTTTCACATGTGTGTATTTGCTCACATTTATGCATCTACACACACACACACACACACACACACACACACACACACACACACACACAAAAAAAAAAAAAAAAATTGTGTATCAAACATAAGCACAGTCATACAACCCACATAATCAGTTCCCGACACACACATATACATACTAGTACAGCCTTACTGATTCTCGTATAGCAGATAAACTTTACATACTTCACGAAACTAGGAAGGTGAAACAAACACTTGCAGAGAGGAACTTTACTGAGATTTCCTGTATGAAGCAGGTAACACCTGTCACTCAGTAGTTCCTCTCTGCAATTGCACCACCTGTTGGTTTTGCGCTATTTGTCACTACAGCACAGCTTAGTGTACCATAACATTCATTGTGTAATGTATATAACATTTATACATCACAGTACATTAATAGAGTAACGTACTGGACAGGTTGCAGGAACGACCACCAAAATTCCTTTTTGCCAAGTGATCGAGTCTTCTGATATGATAATTTACATTTTCGTCCCCGAGAATTTTTGTCTTGTGCGATGTGAAATTTTGCCATCATAAGTGTGAGAAATGTATGTATGTAAAAACTGAGAATTATTCAAATGATTAATAATTAATTCTAATTAAACTTAAGTACAAAAGATGATTCATAAGAGCGCCTTTACCTTAACTTTAAATTCTAAAGTTAAGTTACTTTTTCACGTATTCATGTATTTCTCAAAGGATATCATCAAAATATTGTAAACCAGCATTCTATTTTCTTAAGAAAATTTAAATTAACTAATCAAGAATTTTGTTAATTCTCTAACATTGCTTATACAATACCGTTTAATTTAATCAACACTGTGGAATAGTGCAGATATGCTTACAAGTATGCATACACATGTTAAGTGTATACGAGTGTTCATAGCATGGCGTTTGGAGGTGTATGCGTAGATGACATGGGGTAGGTTTAAGAATACCGTGTTAGTGTCATCAGCAGAAGTTTATGGTTACAGGAGAGTGGGTGCGGGAGGGAAGAAGAGCGATTGGTGGAATGCAAGGAGGGAGGAGTATATGGAGAGAGAGAGAGAGAGGTTAAGAGTGGTGAAGCAATGTAAAAAGAGAGCAAATGAGAGAGTGGGTGAGATGTTATCAACAAATTTTGTTGAAAATAAGAAAGTTTTGGAGTGAGATAAATAAGTCGAGGAAAACCTAGGGAACGAATGGATTTGATAGTTAAAAATGGGAGAGGAGAGTTATTAAATGGAGAGTTAGAGGTATCGGGAAGATGGATGGAATATTTTGAGGAATTTTGATGTTGAAGATAGGGAAGCTGTGATTTCAAATATACGGCAAATAGGAATAACATCTTGTAGGAGTGAGGAAGAGCCAGTTGTGAGTGTGGAGGAAGTTCGTGAGGCAGTGGGTAGAATGAAAGGGGGGTAAGGCAGATGGGAATGATGGGATAAAGATATAAATGTTAAAAGTAGGTGGGGATATAGTTTTGGAGTGGTTGGTGCTTTTATTTAATAAATGTATAGAATAGGGTAAGATACCTAGGGATTGGCAGAGAGCGTGCATAGTTCTTTTGTATAAAGGCAAAGGGGACAAAAGAGTGAAAAAATTATAGGGGAATAAGTCTGTTGAGTATACCTTGTAAATTGTATGGTAGTTATTATTGAAAGACTTAAGAGTAAGACGGAGAGTAGGATATCAGATGAACAAGGAGGATTTAGAAAAGGTAGGGGGTGTGTAGACCAAGTTTTTACAGTGAAACATAGATGAACAGTATTTAGAAAAGGGCATTTATGGATTTTTAAAAGGCGTATGACAGGGTTGGGTTGTATGAAAAGTGAATGCTCGGTGTTGGTAAGAGGTGTGGGGTTAAAAGATAAAGAATCTAACACAAAGTGGGAGTTGTCACAGTTGCTCTTTGCTGATGGCACTGCACTTTTGGGAGATTCGGAAGAGAAGTTGCAGAGGTTGGTGAATGAGTTTGGTAGGGTATGTAAAGGAAGAAAATTGAAAGTGAATATAGGAAAGAGTAAGGTTATGAAGACAAAAAAAAAATAAGTAACGAAAGATTGTATATCAGATTGGAGGGAGAGAGTATAGAGGAGGTGAATGTATTCAGATATTTAAGAGTGGACTTGTCAGCAGATGGGTCTATGAAAGATGAAATGAATCATAGAAATGATGAGGGGAAAAAGGTGAGTGGTGTATTGAGGAGTCTGGAGACAAAAAGCTATGTCCATGGAAGCAAAGAGGGGAATGTATGAGAGCATAGTTATATCAACACACTTATATGGGTGCGAAGCATGGGTGATGAATGTTGAAACAAGGAGAAGGCTGGAGGCAGTGGAGATGTGTGAGGGCAATGTGTGGTGTGAATATAATGCAGAGAATTCGTAGTTTGGAAATTAGGAGGTGCAGGATTACCAATACTATTATCCAGAACACCGAGGAGGGGTTGCTTAGGTGGTTCAGACATAGAGAGGATGGAACAAAATAGAATGACTTAGTGTATAAATCTGTACTTAAGGGAAGGCGGGGTAGAGTTCGGCCTAGGAAAGGTTGGAGGGAGGGGGTAAAGGAGGTTTTGGGTGCGAGAGGTTTGGACTTCCAGCAAGCGTGCGTGAGCATGTTAGATAGGAGCGAATGGAGACAAATGGTTTTTAGAACTTGACGTGTTGCTGGAGTACGAGCAGTGATGGAGTGAATGATGGTGAAAGTTTTTTTTCCTTTTCATGCCACCCTGCCTTGGTGGAAAACGGCCGATGTGTTAATAATAAAACAATAATAATAATAAAATAATTATAATAATATCTTAAGTACGATACACCAGTCTTCATAGTTTGAAACTAAACAGAAGCTATGTTTCAAAGTTCTCGCACTAAAGACTTAGTGGGAATTAACTCCAGCACTACAGGTAGTCGCCTCCTGGGAATGCATAATTTATATTGTTTTTTTTATAGTTATACTCTATGGGTATGTACCATAAATAACAATTGCACGGTATATAAAACTGAAGTATTAAAATATGAATAAGTCACCAGTGTAAAGAAAGTTGTCGTAAGTGATATTGTGCACCGCTACCAAAGTTAGCACGCTGCACATTATTGGCAGCTGAGCATCCCCTCAAGTGTGCAACTTAGTGAGCAACGTAGTGTGAACTTGTTACTGGCATTGCCGTGAAAACTAAAAATAATTAACACTTCCATACGTTGTGCACAACTTATATGCAGGGAATTTATTCCAAATAAATTTTTTTGAGGATTGTGAAAACAGTTTTATGTCAGGTTTTTAGACTAAATGTGAATTCTGTTTGTGATCTTAGTTATGTAGCCTAGAAAAAATTATCAAATTCTTATATATATATATATATATATATATATATATATATATATATATATATATATATATATATATATATATATATATATATATATATATATATATATATATATATATATATATATATATATGTATATATATGTATATATATGTATGTAGTGATAAAGTAGAATAAAACGAAAAGAGGAAAGTATTGTCATATTGTATACCATTCAATACACACCTTGTCAGACATATCAACATCATGGAATCTTTGTACAGAGGACACCTGCACAACCTACTTGCCTACTCCTGGTCAAGCTCTTGGGTATAACCTACATCGACTGGGAAATCCTACCAGCTGCACGTCTCTCTTATAATGCCAGTATATAAGCACCGATATTCTTGCATGTGATTCATACTCTCCAAGAATACGAAGCTCATCACCTACTCCCAGGCTGAGGGACTTATTACTTCGTCTTTTGTACATAGTGCTGCCGTCTAATTCTTCAAGAATAATTTCATTTCTAAAGTAGGGATTAGAATGAACATTAAGCTTTTTATCAGTCGTGCCACATACACTAAAGCACCTTTTACAATTTGCAATATTTTAAATACATACTTATTTTCATAAAATAAATAATATTTAAGGTTTAATAAAAATGTTTTTTTTTATGTAATCAACATTAAGAAATTCTAACCTCTCTCATAACATCGAAGATGTCAGGAGAGAAGTTAAAAATAGTATACTAACCCACGCAATTCATACCAAACATTTCCTTCCCATGTGTCAAACAAATTTCACTTATTAATACATGAAGTATACACACACAACCCGCACATATAAAAGGAGAGGAGCTTACGACGACGTTTCGGTCCGACTTGGACCATTTACAAAGTCACACTAACACGAAGGACAGGTGGAAGGGGTATTTATAGGCAGGCAGACAGGGGAGGGCACAAGAAAGTGGTGGAGGGGTAATGGAGGTAGTAGTGATAGTGGTATTCTATAGGAATCACCTTTAGAGAAACTTACATTTTTAGGAAAATTTACATTTACAAATCTAAAGATTTAACAGTAGGAATAACATTGAATATCATAGAAAGTAGTTATTATGTAGGGGTTTCATTAGTAGGAATAACTGAGTTGTTTTTTTATAGATATATTTTCATTATAATGTAGGAAGAACCTATAAATTTAGACAAAAAAAATAGAATTTTTTAAAAATTCAGCAGGCATTAAACACTGTAATATGACTCACGAAATCGTAATGACACGATTGCAAACAAACGATACCACGGGTGGGGTTCGAACCCGCGGCCAGTAATATACACATCCTGTAAACATTAAATACACTGCGAAGATTATCTCGCCAAATCCAGTATCACTAGATACTGGATACTTATATTTTGAAATCTCTCTCCTCGTTCATGTATAAAGCGTATAATGAATAAGGAGAATATATTAATGTTAAATTAAGGCTACTCTGTTTTACATTGAAATTCAGTTCCGGTATATATTACGGTGCAATATATATAACGTGGATGGTAGATAGTAACAGATAGTAACTACCCAGAGAAGTACTATCGTACTGCCAACTGAGTGTGAGAGGAAACGTATAATTCTTTTACACAATGATAAGAGTGTTGGTGTCTTCTCTTTCTACGCCGTTAACAGGTAAGATAGCTGACACATCTTGCTATTTTTACTTACATGTAGTTCATTCTTCATATGCTTAAACATGCCTATGTATGTGTGTATTCATGTAAATGCTAAAAAAAAATCTTAATTCTTGTTCTTATGGTGTTTTTCATTTCCATGCAGAATGTGTGAGAATTCTTCTTCCGCAAATAATTTATGTTGGGAAAAGCGATTAGAATCCCAGGAGAAAGGGGCTAGTAACCATTTCTCTTGTGTCAATTACTTTTAGAAAGACAAAACAAAATTTTAAAGGTGTAATACGGATGTGAAACAAAATTAACTGCAAATCTTAGGAATGAAAAGCTGGATATCCCAGCTCAAAGTGAAGCTTAGCTTAATAAGGGGTAGAAGAATTTTAGTATTGAGGTGTAAATGAAATTAGGTCAGGTATATAGAATCAAAGCTAAGGAAAGAGTATCAGTAATATTAAACAAAGACTTTAGGAAAAAAATGATGGCATATATGTATATAAGAAATAATTCTGAATAAAATAAGGCTGGAAAGCTGGATGTGGGTAATAAGTGTGTGTGCAGTGGAAGAGAGGAGTGTGGAGAAAGAGGGGGAGGAAGAGAGGAGTGTGAAGAAAGAGGGGGAGGAAGAGAGGAGTGTGGCGAAAGAGGTGGAGGAAGAGAGGAGTGTGGCGAAAGAGGTGGAGGAAGAGAGGAGTGTGGCGAAAGAGGTGGAGGAAGAGAGGAGTGTGGCGAAAGAGGTGGAGGAAGAGAGGAGTGTGGCGAAAGAGGTGGAGGAAGAGAGGAGTGTGGCGAAAGAGGTGGAGGGAAGAGAGGAGTGTGGCGAAAGAGGTGGAGGGAAGAGAGGAGTGTGGCGAAAGAGGTGGAGGGAAGAGAGGAGTGTGGCGAAAGAGGTGGAGGAAGAGAGGAGTGTGGCGAAAGAGGTGGAGGGAAGAGAGGAGTGTGCGAAAGAGGTGGAGGGAAGAGAGGAGTGTGGCGAAAGAGGTGGAGGAAGAGAGGAGTGTGGAAAGAGGTGGAGGGAAGAGAGGAGTGTGGCGAAAGAGGTGGAGGGAAGAGAGGAGTGTGGGAGAAAGAGGTGGAGGGAAAAAGAGGAGTGGCGAAAGAGGTGGAGGGAAGAGAGGAGTGTGGCGAAAGAGGTGGAGGAAGAGAGGAGTGTGGCGAAAGAGGTGGAGGGAAGAGAGGAGTGTGGCGAAAGAGGTGGAGGGAAGAGAGGAGTGTGGCGAAAGAGGTGGAGGGAAGAGAGGAGTGTGGCGAAAGAGGTGGAGGGAAGAGAGGAGTGTGGCGAAAGAGGTGGAGGGAAGAGAGGAGTGTGGCGAAAGAGGTGGAGGGAAGAGAGGAGTGTGGCGAAAGAGGTGGAGGAAGAGAGGAGTGTGGCGAAAGAGGTGGAGGAAGAGAGGAGTGTGGCGAAAGAGGTGGAGGAAGAGAGGAGTGTGGCGAAAGAGGTGGAGGGAAGAGAGAGTGTGGCGAAAGAGGTGGAGGAAGAGAGGAGTGTGGCGAAAGAGGTGGAGGGAAGAGAGAGTGTGGCGAAAGAGGTGGAGGGGAAAAGAGGAGTGTGGCGAAAGAGGTGGAGGGAAGAGAGGAGTGTGGCGAAAGAGGTGGAGGAAGAGAGGAGTGTGGCGAAAGAGGTGGAGGAAGAGAGGAGTGTGGCGAAAGAGGTGGAGGGAAGAGAGGAGTGTGGCGAAAGAGGTGGAGGGAAGAGAGGAGTGTGGCGAAAGAGGTGGAGGGAAGAGAGGAGTGTGGCGAAAGAGGTGGAGGGAAGAGAGGAGTGTGGAGAAAGAGGTGGAGGGAAGAGAGAGTTGAATAGAGTGTGGAGGGAAGATGAACTGTGGCAAAAAGGTGGAGGGAAAAAGTTGCAAGAAACGAGTGAGGGAAGAGGAGAGAGTTGTGCAGAGAAAAGTGGAGGAAAGAGGATGGTAATGGAAATTAGTTAGAAAGAGTGAAGTGTTTAAGGCTCAACAATGTCCGATGGAGAAAGAATAGGTGAGGACGATAAACTGAGAAAGGATGGATCTACATGTTAATCTCAGAAGACAGGTAGGACAATGGCAAAGTAGGTAGTGAATTGAAAGATTCGCAAAGAGGTTGAGGAAAAGAAGTGTGAAAGGGATGAGGGCAAAGTGGTATGTCCATCAAAGAGAAAGATTTGACAAAGAGAGAAGTTTGCAAACTGAGGTGGAGGAAAGAGTGTGGAAAGATGAAAGAAGAGTGTTGCAATGAAAAATGTGGAGTCGAACCATCATTTCATCAGTGAGTCAGAAAAGTAGGAGAAGAGAGAGTGTGAAGACGAGTAAAGTCAGTCACGAAGAGTAGGAGGTGGCAGAGGAAAAGTTGATAGTAAAGGAAGTTGAGCTAATAAGTCAGGAGGCGAGAGAGGATGTGAAGAGAATGAATATGGAAGAGGTAGTCTCAAAGTAAATTATGTACGAACAGAGGTTTGGTAATATGGAATACTTATTTATAAAAAAAAGTTGAATTAGAGAAATTAAATAGGTTGATAACTAAGACATCTGCAATATAACTGTTGATCAGGTGTCTCACCTATCAACCTGTCGGTATTGTATACCATTTTCATATTGCCTGTCATACACTGCAACACAACTGTATCTTCGTACAGAAAACTCTTTTAGACAAGTTTTTCAAGAGAAGGGATGAATTTGAGAGGGACCTGCCCCCCTCAATGATTACATTATTTTTTTTACTAAGTGGGCTGCGCCTCATCTTCTGACAGTATGTGTTTCTATACTGTTGCTTCAACTTCACATTGTTCCAGATATGGAGCAAAACTATTCTCCAGGCTGAGGTACTGACATTCCAAACTACGTTTTCAATAGTGATGGACTCTTTACATCGTCTTCACATCTCTACTGCTTCTAACTCTTCTGTACTCAGGTAGGACACATGTGCAACAGTTAGGTATCTATATTCCGAAACGATTCGCCTACACAGTAGGCTTCATCAGTCGATAAATTAGACACATATGCAACACTTGGGTATCTTTATTGAAGAAAACGTTTCGCCACACAGTGGCTTCATCAGTCCAATACAAAGTAGAAAGTTTTCATCTTTCTACAAAGTAGAAAGTTTTCAACTTTCTACTTTGTATTGACTGATGAAGCCACTGTGTGGCGAAACGTTTTCTTCAATAAAGATACCCAAGTGTTGCATATGTGTGTAATTTAACAACTTGTCGGTTCTTTGAACCATTCATCTTCATCAGTCGAGTCCAGAAAATGTTAGTAGAAGCAGAAGAGATGTGAAGACGATGTAATCAGTCCATCACCCTTGAAGACGTAGTTTTGAGGTGGTCAGTCCCTCAGCCTGGATAAAAGCTTTGTTCCATAGTTAAAGCGACAGTATGGAGCCTTATATACTGTCAGGAGGCGAGATGTAGGCCACTAGTAGAAGTAAGAATGTAATCATTGAGAGGTCACGTCCCTCTCAAAGCCAACCATTCTCACTTGTAGAAGTTGTCTAAGGTGTTTTCTTTTCTGTAGCAGTGTCTGTTGCAGTCTCTGACAGTGATGACGGACTGACCACCTCAAAACTACGTCTTCAAGGGTGATGGACTAATTACATCGTCTTCACATCTCTTCTGCTTCTACTAGGTTTTCTGTACTTGACTGAAGAAGCCTACTGTGTAGGTGAAACGTTTCAGAATAGATACCTACTGTTGCACATGTCTTGCTTATCAACCTGTCGGTACTGTTTACCATTTTCATATTCAAACTGAAGAAAGGATTGTTGGTAAACGGATAGTCAAATTTCACGTGACAATGATCATGATAGACCACTCCAAAATCTTAAACACGTGAGAATAATACATGGTAAAAGTGCCAATCCTGGGGAATTTTAATCCACTCTTCTTGATTAGGCTGAGTGGACATTTACCAGAATAATTGTCTTACCCCAAAAAAAAAACTTTACTGTTAATTAGTTTTAAATGGAATAAGAAAGGAGTGTAAACCTACTTCTTTTATATGCGTAAGGGAAGGGAAAGGGTTGGGGTGGGATTTGGTTGAGAAAGGTAATGGTATTCTTATGGTTTGGAAAAACACAAATGTGAGAAATTATGGGTTGTTCCTGTTTTCTAGAGATGGTGTTTATAGATAAAAAACAGGGGGGGGGATTCAAGGAACTGGGGGAAGACTCCGAGAACCAAGAGATGGATGATGGCGGGTAGAAAGAATGACGGTGGTGGCGGTGTATTGCAGCGGCAGACACTACACAGGCGCTCGGTGTATTGAGTGGATGTAAATTTATTTTACATGTATACTAGGAGTAATTTTCCTCTACTGGTGGTCTTCTGCTTTCAATGGATCAATACTCTAATAGTCTTTTCCTGGTGGTCTGGCTGTTGAATATTTGGTCTAGAAATGCATCTCTCGTGCTTGTCCTTCTTCATGCTTGTCCTTCAACAATCTGCTATGGATGTAAAGGCTTAAGGCCTAATGTTTAGCGCTTTCCTCTGATAAAAATATAGGCGTGAACGGCATCATTAATGACTGATGCATCGTATGAAATGCATGGATCGTCTCATAGGTTTAGACTGTGGGCACAAACTTTGTTGGACTTTTTTGTAATAACTGGAAAGGTTGAAACTTTAATGCTGATATTGCGACCCCAGAATGGGCCACAATGTATATACATGTTTATATGATTTATGATGTATATTTCTCAGTTTCTTATAATTTTATATTGCTGATATTTTCGATAATAGCTAAATCGTTAATATCTTGCTTTATATTATTATTTGACTTAGCTATTTTCGTAGGTAGGATGTAACATTACATATTGTGCTCTTTGTTCGAGTGTTGAGTAGCAGCCGGGAGTTGGCAAACTACCGCTTACAGCACTTTGCTTGTTATACTGCCGGCTTCTAGTTGCTGGGACTCGGTGGCGTGTCCACACAGGAGTTGGAGACTGCTTCTCCTTCCTCCTCCTCTCGACGCTACTGACCATCGTTGAGTCAACACCTCGCTCTCGTTTCTGCTTGTTTTCTCGTCATTTAGACTCTGTTTGGTAGAGTATGTGTTCGGTGGTGAGACGATACATACTTCTCTGGACTCTGTGTAACTCTGTTCACAGAGAATAGCCTAGATTAAGTGATATTCGACGTTTTACTGGGTTTTGTGTCAAACTGACACTCTGAGATAACTCAGGTCTCTAGCTCTTGACCTAATTCGCTAAGGCATCTGTGCACCGTCACAGTCTGGGATTTTTATGCTGAACCTAGATTCAGTAATAAGGGAGTTGTGTGTGTGTTGGAGGATCTGTTGATGGTCCCCAGTTAGGGTCGATTTTATATCTCCTTGTTCCTGACGCTGTGTTGCTGTTGCTTGTTATATTGCTGTTCTGCGAATTGGTCATTTTTTATGTTCAATCAAGCTGTTCTGATTGTCAGTGTGTTAGAGAAGCTAGCTTATGAGAAGACGTTCAGTCTCACTGGTTGAATCGAGTCTTAACGAGTCACCTGGAGCACACTCATACACACATTTGTATATATATATATTAATATTGTTTATAATTGCTGACTTTGTACCAGATGGTACATAAGAACCAGATATATGTGCCTTTAGCACAATAATATTGTTTATGAGAGAAGTGTAGAAGCTAACCTCCTAAGTAATATTTTCAATATATTTATATTTTATTTGCTTTACTTTGGTACCCTAGATTTTCCAACTTTGAAAATAAACATTTTAAATATATTTCTTTAGTTAGTATCCTCTCAGTTGGGATCCATTGCTGATATTGATAATATGTCGGATAACTGGACCAGGATACTGACTTTGTTGCAAAAGCCCAGTAACAGGCTGGATGTTAGATTGTGCAAGTTATGTGTCGGTTTTATTAATAAAATGAATTTCTTTGAAATAACTGGAGAATCTCTTTTTAAAACTCAGTGTTCGACTTTATTTGGTTTTCTTAGGTTAAATCAGCTTAATTTTCTTCGCTGCGTCTATAACATCTGAGTGTCTTGAAGCCCATTGTTAAAAAAATGTGTTGTTTGTACACTAAGCTAACATGAAATTTACGAACTAAATTACGTTTCTTAATTTCTTAAAAGCTGCTCAGTCTTAGACGAGAATTGGAATTGATTTTATCGTGTGTAGATCCCAGTTTACTTTTTTTTGGAAGAACCTGGAAAAAATTAAATACTTTTATTGAGCGATAAATTCAGACATTTCGATTCTGAAACTTGATCATGAAACTCTTCTGCGGCTTCAGGTTTAATGTGCTTGTGAATATTAAGATAGTCTTTGAGATGTTTCTATTAGATTTGATCTGAATAAATTCCAATTTACCATTTTTATTGAGAAAATTTGAGTGTTGCTTTCCATATTATGACCTATGAATCTCTCCTCTGATTATCTTCAGATCTTAACCGCTAATATTCAACTATTAATATTCTACATTATTTCATTAGTGTGCATTGAGGCACAGGGGACTGGGGTTATTTAATATAAAAAATAATTTTGTCGGATCACACAGCGACAGAAATATATATTATAATTATCTATATTATTATCATCAGTAGTATTAGTAGTAGTAATAGTAGTATCACAGTGGTGTAGTAGTAGTAATAGCATCATAGATAAAACAAATACGTAAGAGTCATACAACCCTTTGAAATAGGTGGTAATCAGCGTGATACCAGAGAGAAAATACTTCCAATTCCAAGACTCAAAATCCCTTCAGCAGGATCACCACAACTTTCCCTTGAAGACGATGTAAACCATAAGGAAAGTAATGGAAACGCAATGCAGTAGAAAGTCCTGTAAATCTGCCATGTGAGTTTAATCTTTTATTGGGATCTTGTGTTATACACAGCCTTTGAGAGGTATAACAAACTCGTCAAGAAAGACATCTTGACGTCAAGACGACTTCCTGGTTCCATGTGTCGTTTGATCTTGTTTTCTGACATTTGCCGGAGAGAAGTTGCTGCTGGCGGAAGGAGCGATGTATGCAAATTCTTGTAAATCTGCATAAAAACGCTGCCACTGACAGAGCTTCGTCTCGTAGCAAGGATCAAGGGAAAGTACTTTGAAGAATAATCTTGAGTAATCCCCTGGGAGTCTGCCCTTTGATGTGCATAATTCTTGCCCTGGCATCATCACAGAGGCAGCGTTTGGCTAACGGAAGTATGTGTGTATATTTGAGCGCGGGAGCATGAACGATGTTTTCTTGACATGTCGGCGGTAAACGTTGAGCTCAAAGTCTATAAAGAAAATTAATTGACCATTTGGCTCAAGGGAGGTAACTTAATGCTCATGAAGGCTCGTGATCCAAGGAATTTGAGCTACCTTCTTCTCTTTTATAAAATCTTCATCTCCTACGCCTCATTTTTTTCAGTTTCTGTATTACCCCCAGTGGGTCATACAGCACCAAGAATCTAAAGTTACTAGTATTTGAACATCTGGACAATATGTATAAGTCACGAATCTGCCTTAATAAATATTTTTTTTTATATAACACATTGGCCGATTCCCACCAAGGCAAGGTGGCCCGAAAAAGAAAAACTTTCATCATATTACTCCATCACTGTCTTGCCAGAGGGGTGCTTTACAATAGTTATAAAACTGCAACATTAACATCCCTCCTTCAGAGTGCAGACACTGTACTTCCCATCTCCAGGAATCAAGTCCGGCCTGCCGGTTTCCCTGAATCCCTTCATAAATGTTACTTTGTTCACACTCCAACAGCACGTCAAGTATTAAAAACCATTTGTATCCATTCACTCCTATCAAATACGCTCACACATGCTTGCTGGAAGTCCAAGCCCCTCGCACACAAAACCTCCTTTATCCCCTCCCTCCAACCTTTCCTAGTCCGACCCCTACCCCGCCTTCCCTCCACTACATATTTATACACTCTCGAAGTCATTCTGTCTCGTTCCATTCTCTCTACATGTCCGAACCACCTCAACAACCCCTCCTTAGCCCTCTGGATAATAGTTTTGGTAATCCTGCACCTCCTCCTAATTTCCAAACTCCGAATTCTCTGCATTATATTCATACCACACATTGACCTCAGACATGACATCTCCACTGCCTCCAGCCTTCTCCTCGTTGCAACATGCATCACCCATGCTTCACACCCATATACGAGTGTTGGTATAACTATACTCTCATACATTCCCCTCTTTACTTCCATGGACAAAGTTCTTTGTCTCCACAGACTCCGAAGTGCTCCACTCCCCCTTTTCCCCTCATCAATTCTATGATTCACCTCATCCTTCATAGACACATCTGCTCACATGTCCACTCCCAAATATCTGAATACATTCACCTCCTCCATACTCTCTCCCTCCAATCTGATATCCAATCTTTCGTCACCTAATATTTTTATCCTCATCACCTTACTCTTCCCTATATTCACTTTCAATTTTCTTCTTTTACACACTCTACCAAATTCATTGACCATCCTCTGCAACTTCTCTTCAGAATCTCCCAAAAGCACAGTGTCATCAGCAAAAAGCAACTGTGACAACTCCCACTTTGTATTTGATTCTTTGTCTTTTAACCCCACACCTCTTGCCAAGACCCTCGCATTCACTTCTCTTACATCCCGATCTATAAATATAATG
>WNWK01010115.1:27500-72199 GCA_009830355.1 Cherax destructor
AGTCTGCCCCGGCATATGCAGTATAAAGGAAGGCGATACATTAGCTACAATGGAACAATGCTAGCATCACACAGACCAAAATAAATCCAGTTATGAGGAATCTACGAAGGGGTACTCTTAATTGCTTGCCTGAGTTTTTCTTTATTTCTTACTACGAACTCCCACCAAACTTTCGATAATAAATCAAAAAATCTCATCAGATCTGTTTCAAATATATAAAAGTGGTTTAGTGTAAGGGAGGATGGGGTGATACAGCTATTGTCATGTGCAAGTGTTTTGTGATTAACTTAAGAATGTATATTCTGGTCGGCTTCAAACATTCAAAACGTTTATCATAGATTATGTGCATCTGATCCTAGAAGTGTGTTAGTATTATTTTGTCATTTTTACTTGTAAAATAGCATGCAGGTTTTATTACTGTTAAATAGCCGTAAATAGTAACTTAAGTCTTAATAAATGAGACGACTGTCAGTAAAGTGAAGAATAAACAGGGACTCGAACCGTGATCCTGACACGTAACATGTCCAATGCTGTACCACTCTGCTACGAGGCTTCAACAGGAAGATTTCAACAGGAAGATGTCTCGTCTCTGTCAGTGGTCACCGTATTTGACTCGACTGTCATCCCAGTAGGGGCTGTCGGAAAAAAACTAAGTTGACAGATGGTAGCCACTGTGAGAGAAGTTATAGAAGTGCTCCTCTGAAATATCCTAATTAAAGCCTCGTAGATTAGAGGTACAGTGCTGAACCTGCTGTGTGTCAGAACCACAGTTCGATTCCCTGTCCATCATCAATATTTAATGGTTGATCCATCTTAGACTGAATAATACCCATCGATTTAGTTTGTGAAGGTGAAAATTAGCCAAATTAATAAAATAATTAGGAATTGTTGGAATCTCTTCTTTAAGTGGATAATTCCTCTTTCTATCGGAATTATACATTTTATGGTAACGCTTATTCCTGAATTCTTGCATCGCCATTAATATGGCTGCACACGTTGTTCTCGTTGGTTTCAACCCCACAAGCGATGATGCATTTCATGAATATAATTATACTCTACGAGTTTAAGCTGTGATGGGGTAAATTTCCTACTGTAAAAAATTAAATTTAAGAGAACTGGAGAATACTTTCTCTGGTCAGCTTCAAACTTTCAACGTTAGTGTGTGTTACTTAAAAATACATTTAGCGTTTCGAATGGCTTTATAACCTCTACTAATGTTATTAATAAATAATGGAAGGATGATGTCAAGGAAACAGAGCTTTAAAAGAGAAAAAAATGTAATTATAAATTAGTTGAAACTTACACAATTTAAATTTTATGCAATTCACTTTAGCGGTTTCGGAGATATTATTTTTTGTGTTAAACCTTCAAAGGAGAATAACCTGTGATACTTTCATTAAGTTCGATACATTAGTTCACGTGATATTAATGAGAGAGCAAACTCACCTTAAAAAATTAAAAAAATAATTACACACTACGAACACGGACATGTTTTCTATTTCAAAACTCACAGAATATTGCTAGCCAAGTATTGCCAAGTGATGGACTTCGAGTATTATTTGTTAAAGATTCACATTTTTACATATGCATATTGTGGCTGTGGTGATGGGAGTTATGATGGTTGTGGTGGTGACAGTGGTAGTGATAGTTGTGACATTGGGGCGCCACTGGTAGTGGTGGTGGTATTGATAGTAATGTTGTTAGTAGTAATAGAGGTTGAAGTGATGGTGTTGACCGATACACAAATGCACGTGGATGCATGTACATATACATACACTTGCACAAGTATACATCTGTCCATGAATGCAAACTAATTATTCCAATATATGACAAACACGTGTATAGTATGCAAAGCCATGGATAAGATTATCAGGAGGAGAGTTGGTGGAGCACCTAGAACGGAACCAGCTTATAAACGACAACCAGCACGGATTCATGGAAGGCAAATCCTGTGTCACAAACCTTCTGGAGTTTTATGACAAAGTAATGGAAGTAAAACACAAGAGGTGGGTAGATGGCATTTTCTTGGACTGAAAGGCCTTCGACACAGTACCTCACAAAAGATTAGTGCAGAAGCTAGAGTATCAGGCACGTATAACAGGAATGGCACTGGAATGGATCAGAGAATACCTGACAGGAAGGCAACAACGAGTCATGGTACGTGATGAGGTATCACAGTGGGCGCCTGTGACGAACGGGGTTCTACAGGGGTCATTCCTAAGTCCAGTGCAATTTTTGGTATATGTGAATGACATGACGGAAGGGTTAGACTCAGAAGTGTCCCTGTTCGCAGATTATGTGAAGTTAATGATGAGAATTAAATCAGATGAGGATCATGCAGGAATACAGAGAGACGTGGACAGGCTGGATGAGTGGTCCAGCAACTGGCTTCTCGAATTTAACCCCGCCAAATGCAAAGTCATGAAGATCGGGGAAGGGTAAAGAAGACAGCAGACAGAGTATAGGCTAGGTGGCCAAAGAATGCAAACCTCACTCAAGGAAAAAGATCAGTGAAGAGGCGGGGCCAGGAGCTATGTCTCGACCCCTGCAACCACAAATATGTGAGTACAAATATAAGTGTACGCGCGCACACAACCACATGACTGAAGGAATAAACAGATGATGTGAAGTTGATGAGAAGAATTCGATCGGACGAGGACCAGGCAGAACTACAAATGGATCTGGACAGGCCTGGTCCAGAAACTGGCTCCTGCATTTCAACCCCACTAAGTGCAACGTCATGAAGATTGAGGAAGGGCAAAGAAGACCGCAGACGGAGTACAGTCTAGGAGACTAGAGAGTACAAACCTCACTCAAGGAAAAGGATCTTGGGGTGAGTACAACACCATGCACATCTCATGAGGGGCACATCAACCAAATAACTGCTGCAGCATACGGCCGCCTAGCAAACCTAGGAATAACATTCCGACATCTCAATAAGGAATCGTTCAGGACTCTGTACACCGCGTACGTTAGGCCTATATTTTAGTATGCAGCACCTGTTTGGAACCCACTCCTAGCCAAGCACGAAAGGAAATTAGAGAAAGTGTAAAGGTTTGCAACAAGACTGGTGCCGGAGCTATGGGGTATGTCTTAGGAGGAGAGGTTAAGATCACCAACCAAATTAGGCCAACGCTCTCCTCCACCCCTCTGTACCTCCACCATGAACAACCCAGGGTATGTGCCTCCACCCACACATGCCATTCTCTCTACAGGTCAAGCTCACCACACATATTGAGGTATGGCAGATGATGCAGCTAGCCAGCGAAACAGTGCATCTAACAATGAAAGAAGAGGTACATGTCAGGTGTGTGGAGCGCATCGAGCACTCAACAGGAATGGCCTTATACGTGTACACAATGGGTGTGCTGGATCACATATGGTCCCTGCAGAGAGCATCCCCAGCCTCCACAGGCAGATGAAAGTTCCACTGGTAACCTCCTCAGTCGCAAAGATCTGATGGCATTCAAATCCGCTGTTAGCAGTACCCTATCTCATATTCCTAAGGCGGCTCGTTATATGCAGCAGGGAAATTCACAGACCTTCTTAAGCAGGTGAATGGAGGTTCCACCAACTTAGAAGCCCGAGGCACCATTAAGGAATGGCGCAACCTACTCCTGTTCGGCAATGTCTGTCTTGCAGTTCCTGAAAGACGAGGCAAACTGCTAATCACATCAGTCATCAAGGCAGTGCGCAACTACCCAAGAACAGATAATTGTGTCCCTCTGCCCCATCATCGAATGAATCACAGAGGTAGACTCAAGAAAAATTCCACTGAAAACGAGAAAATCTGAGCACAGGTTAGCAAAAAAATCGAAGAAGGTAACACAGTGAGAGCAATCAGAATAATTACTGGTGACGACACTGTTGCTCCCGAAGATGAGGCCACAGCCTCATCTTCGGGAGACAAGAACCCAACAAGGGACATCTTAGTTGTTAACAACAACCATGAGGAAGACCTCATCAATGGACAATTAATTTTAAAAGAATCAGAAGTTTATAAGGCGTTTGTGTTATTTCCAACACGATCTGCAGAAGGTTACACTGGAATTCGACCACAATACCTCAGAGAGATGGTAAATCCAGTACTCGGCAAATCTGCATCAATTCTTCTCTCCGAGTTAACTTTCGTCAATAACTGTTTGGCTGAGCGGATTCCAGAAGAAATTAAATATTTCTTTTAGGGAGCCTCATTATATGCTTTGAAGAAGGATGGGGGAATCAGACCAATTGCTGTTGGTAACATCGCCGTCTCGTTGCCAAAGCAGCAGTAAGAAATATCCGCCTAGAAGCTGCTAGTTTACTCTAGCGACACCAAACTGGGCTTTGGGGTCCCTCAAGGCAGTGAAGCCGCAGCTCATACGGCAAGGGACTTATCAGAAGACAAGGCCGTAGCCAAACTTGACTTTAGAAATGCTTTTAATATGGTGAAAAGAGATGTGGTATTGCCAGCCGTTCGGGATCGGTTCCCCAGTCTTTTTCCCTTCATTTCAACTGGCTACAGCAAACCCTCAATTCTTTTGTTTGGCGAACACGAAATTACTCATCAGAGGGTGTTCAGCAGGGTGATCCACTCGCTCCACTTCTCTTCTGCTTGGCAGTAAGGGCTCAACACTAGTACCTGGATGATGGCACTCGGGCAGGTACTGAAGAGTCCCTGCTAGACCTACAACTGGTGAAGACACAGGGAGCCTTGGGACTTATCCTAAATCCCTCCAAGTGTGAAATCATCACAACGAATCAGGAAATAATCAGTGCTATGCGAACAATCCTCCCTGAAGTCTCTACTACCACCCCATCCAAGAGCACCCTCTTTGGAGCACCGCTGGGTCATCAGGCCATCGACACAGTCATCAAGGATAAACTTAATGATCTGAAGAGAATGGAGAGGGGGAATAAGATATCTTGATGCCCATGATGCCCTGTATCTCCTCACAAGGTGTTTTACTCTGCCAAGACTCACTCACTTCCTGAGGTGCGCACCCTCTTTTGACAACCCAACACTCAACGAATATGACTCACTGCTGAGATCAATCTTTAAGAAGGCATTGAATCTGTCACTGGAAGATCAGCAATGGGATCAGGCAACCCCCCCCCCTCCAGTGCGACTGGGAGGTATAGGGGTGCGCAAAGCATCGCAGGTAGCTTTACCTGTTTTCTGTCTTCGTGTTTGGCATCCAGTGGACTAGTCAAGGTGATGGTCCCAGAACGCTTGAGAGGTGCGTTAGGAGTTCAAGATCCCATTTTCATTGAAACAGCCGTGTAATGGAACACTCTTGTAGACTCCTCCAGTAGACCAGCTCCTCCAAAAAGCATACAGTCCCACTGGGACAAACCGATCATGGAAAAAATTACTAACACAATGCTCATCAACACTTCAGGAAAGGACAAAGCTCGTCTCCTAGCGGTGAAGGCACCACATTCAGATTTCCTATTAGCTGTTCCCAATTCCTCTCTGGGCACTCGACTCGACCCACAGGCCATTCGGATTGGTGTTGCTCTTCGCCTAGCCGCCCCCATACTCACCGAACATAGGTGTATATGTGGCAGGGCGACGGCTGATCAATTCGGACTTCATGGTATCGTGTGTCACACATCAGAAGGAAAGTATGCTAGATATGAGGTCAACGATATCATAAAGATAAGCCTCGCCACAGCCCGTTGCCCAGCTCAACGGGAACCCCAAGTAGAGAGGTCTGACGGAAGTCAAAAGCGTCCTGATGGAGTCGCTATACGACCCTGGAAGGATGGTAAGCGGATTGCCTGAGACTACACCTGTGCCGCCACAAAGGCAAACACGTACTTGCCATACTCTGAAGCTGAAGGGGACGGAGCTGCCAGCTACAGGGAGACCCATAAGACCCGCAAATATGAAGGTCTTTCCTCTTGCTATAACTTCATCCCAATAGGGTCGGAAACCTTTGGAGCATGGGGCAAGTGTGCTCTAAAGTTCCTCAAAGAGCTGGGTGAAAAACTCATCATAACAACCAGATCACAGTGCGGCCAGCTTCCTCTTTCAGAGACTCAGTGTTGCGGTCCAGAGGGAAAATGCCTGATGCATTCTGGGCACGCGGCCCACCGCCGGGGAGCTGGACGAAGTATTCGACATGTAGCTCTGAGATATAATCTATGTTGTTTTACTCCCTTTTGTATTTTTGTCATTGTATTTTGTCTCTAAGTAAAGTCTTCATAGAATATAGGGGTGGTAGGAGAAGAGAATATTGAAACAGCTCCAGGGAGAACGTAGAGTTTCCCCTGAAATAAGTTTATTCTTTTCTCCGAGGATGAGGGTCCCCAGCACAGTTCCAGAGGTAGTAACTCCATATATATATTATATGTATATATATATATATATATATATATATATATATATATATATATCGTGCCGAATAGGTAAATTGGTCAATTAGCAAGAACTATTATTATTAAGTCATTTCTAATATTTTCTCTTATAATAATATAAATAATATAATATATTTACTATAATTACATGTACATGGTATACAGGCCTAGCTGACATCAGTGACATATTACTATATAGAAAGCGCCTTATGCTGAGCATTTCGGCCAAATTAGGTCCTTGTCCCAGGATGCGACCCACACCAGTCGACTAACTCCTAGGTACCCATTTTACTGATGGGTGAACATAGACAACCGGTGTAAAGAAACGCGTCATATGTTTCTACCCTCGCTGGGAATCGAACGCAGACCTCGCCGTGTGAAGCGAGAGCTTTAGCGATCAGGCCACGGGCACCAATATATTTTTCATTTATGTTAATGTAAAAAATAATAATTTTGTACGAAAAGAACCTTAGAAAACTTACCTAACCTTATTATAACAAACGTAATTAAATTTAGCCAAATCCAACTAAATATATTTTAGATAAGTTTACAATAATTTAATAATAAACAAATACAATGAAATGCATTTTTTTTCGTTAAGTTCAGAATGATTTTTACGAAATTATTGCATACACAAATTCTCGCTTGCCTTATTCGGCAAGAACGTTGCTATTTAAGGCCAAAGTAGCAAGTTTTACCTATTCGGCACGACATATATATGTAATATTTATATGTTGTAAAGGTTTTAGTTTACCTAAATTGGTGTTTTAATTTCATATACCCTTCGTACTTCAAAGAAAATGTCTCAAAGAACTGGAGTACTCAAAATGGATTACCTTAGTAAGCCTTGAGAGTGCTAACTATTAAATATGAACACGCATTTTACTCTAACATTATGCTGGGAAACAATTGTATAGCAGAGTACTAACGCGAACATTTGACATCTATGTTCTAATCTTGGCCATAACGTCACCAGTGTGTCTAAATGTTAATGAACTTTGGGTTACATTTAGCGATGGGGAGCACTTCCGTTACCTCGCCATTCAGGAGATAGCAAGAGCTATGGGTTATGATCGCTGTATTGCTCTGCCGATGAGGAATTACACATATTTGCATATTTTTTTGTAGATGAAGTACTTCTTCCCTCACCCTTGTAGAACTAAATATACAAAATACAGTGGAATATAAGGTAATGAGTCTCTCAGCCTTAAAGTCGGTGGTCATCACTTATATTAAGACAAATACCGTCTAAGCTGAGGGGCTGATTGCCTCATCTTCTACTGCCTTCGTATATCTTCTCAGTATTGATAAAGATACCCAGTTATTGCATGTGTCTAATTTCTTGTCTTGTCTCGCTATTGTATACTACTGCTGCAATGGTACCCTGCCAGTGTTCCATGCATTTACTGGTTACGACAGTTATTCTTTTTCTGAGGTAGAGACGAAAGGGCTGCATGAAGTACCCTGAATGGTTATGGAGAAGTTGCTCTTGCATTCTGTGCCTTAGGTGGTAGGCCAAATCCACATTCAACAGCAGATTGGCTGCAGACACTGCATCGGTTTGTCTCGTAATATGACCAAACTATCAATGAAAAACACGTTAATGAGACAAGGAAGCAACTTTTCACAGAGAAACTTAAAGGAAATGGTATTCCTTCTGCCTAGGCTACTTTTAATAAGCATATCATAAGGGCCGCCTACCAGGAAGATCAATCACTGTTGGACTGAAATAGTCGCCACTCCACAGCTTCCTCGCCAAGTGAGTGGGGTGGAAGAAGAGGACGGAGGGTGGCTGTGACGACCCTACCAGAAGCTACACAAGCCCGTAGGGAACTAATAAGATTTGACTGCAAGAAGGGTTGCAGAGAACAATGCAAGTGTCGGAAAGCTGCTCTTGGGTGCACCGCTCTTTGTGTATTTGGGACGCTTTGTACTGAGAAAATAACTATTCAATCGTATTTTTATATTACTTTAGAAAATATTTCATAGTTGGATTAAATTTAAGAATCTCCATCACACTGTTTTTATCATTTTAGTATTTTTAAAAATATTCAGCAAGTTAAATATTTTACTTGTGACAAGTGTTACATTTAAGTAGAGCCATGAGGTCTTTTTTGTAGAATATTTAATTTCCTGATATTAAATACATGAAATATATGACTAACAAATTACTATATAAAAACAAGTTTCATTTTTTTCCAAAATGGCGGACTTTAGAGGGCAAATATAACCCTGGATTAAAAAATATTCACGTTTATTCTCTAAATGTCCCAAGTTTCAAGCATTTATCACAAAAGCCAATTCATTCACCAACCTGCTGCATATACCGTGTAGAGATCGTCTACAGAAACATGTACAGTGTTCTAGCTATCAGTCCGCTGTATGTAGACGATACCTGCACAAAGGTTAACTTGATCCAAGCAATGTTGGTTATGGGTGGAAAATAAAAAACAGAGAGAAAAAAAATACTGTAGACTTGATAAAAAGTCTACCTGCACCTCCATGTCAACTGGGTCTACTGAAGAGAAACTACACATCGGCAATACCTTGTTCAAATGTATTACAAATACAATTGAACAAGTTCCAGATATGCATAAATTGCCTGTGAGAAACAAGAACCTTATGAAAGGTCATTCACAGAATATATATATATATATATATATATATATATATATATATATATATATATATATATATATATATATATATATGTCGTATCGAATAGGTAAAACTGGTCAGTTAGCAAGACCATTTAAAATTAAGTTCTTTCTAAAAAATTCCTCTTATTCTTTTAAAGCTATATTTTTTTCATTCATGTTAATATAAAAATTAATAATGTGCAAAAATAACCTTAGAAAACTTACCTAACCTTATTATAACAAGCGCAATTTAATTTAGAGTTATCCAACTAAATATATTTTAGGTAAGTTTACAATAATTTAATAATAAAACACAATTAAATATATTTTTTTCGATAAGTATAGAATATTTTTTTGCGAAATTATTGCATATACAAATTTTCGATTGCCTTATTCGGCAAGAGGTGTGTTGCTATTCAAGCCAAAATAGCAAGTTTTACCTATTCTGCATGACATATACACAAAGGCCACAACACTTAAAACAAATGCCCAATCCAACACTTTGTGATGTTTCAGAGGCTGTTGTTTGAACTCGCCAAATTTTCTAATGTGTGCCTGGCTGACAGTGTCCCGGAGGCCATTAGACCCCTTTTTTTTTGGCGTTTCACTCTGTGCCCTCTGGAAAAAGGATAGAAGAATCAGGCCCACTGCAGTGGGCAGCACCCTTCGGCGCCTTGTCGCCAAGGGTGCAGTAAGAATGGTGAGTCAAGATGCTACCGCATTGTTGAAACCAACTCAGCTCGGTTTTGGTGTTCAACAAGGCTGTGAAGCAGCTGCTCATGCAGCACGATCAAATTTGACTTTTCTAGACACTTCCCTTCCGTCTGTTCTTTCATACAATCGTGTTATAGTGTGACATCTAAACTATTGTTTGGGGACCTTGAAATTGACTTGTGAGAGGGTGCGCAACAGAGGGTCCTCTCGCCCCTTTTTTTTTTATGTATCCAGTGAGCTCAGTATCTGGTTCTTGGATCATGGTACCCTGGCCGGCACTACAGAATCTCTCCTAGAGGACATCAGAAAAATTAAAGATACGGGAGACAGCCAGAGCCTATATTTAAACCCCACCAAATGCGAAATAGTTTCTACCAGTCAACAGATCATTGAGGATATTAGTGTGGTTTTCCGAGGAGCACAAACCATTGATCCAGTTAACAGCACTCTCATCGGTGCTCCTCTGTGTGCGCGCGCGCGTGCATGCATGCACGAGAGAGCGAGAGATTCCACCGATCTCTACATTGGAAAAAAGAAACCACTAACTGGCGAAACTATTCCAGAATAGACTCAAATATTGAACAAGTGTCCCATTTATCAACCTGTCGTTTTCTAAACCACTTATTCAAACACTGGAAGGAAGTTTCAAATGTGGGAAAACAAAAATTGAAAGGTAACCGAAGTACATAATGATGAGAGTAACAGTCTTGGCAATAGATGAGCAATACTTTCTCCATACCCCATATGAAGTATAGAGAAAGTATTAAAACCTTCGGGTGTAGACATGCCGGTAGTCGCGAATCTCCGGTAAACATTTTAATAAGTGCGTACGCTAACTGTCCCCGGACTATGTTAAGGGCATCTGACAAAAGCGTGCCTCGTGGAGCTGACGTCGAAATATTCATACCACTGTCCGCTATTTAGATTTCAAATAAGCGAGAGAACTTGCCCGCTGTCATAGGGGAAGCCAAGCGTACCTGTTCGCCTTTTTTGCATCACTATTATAAATGCTACTGCTCAATCGAGGGCAGTATGGAAAAAAACTTGTAAAATAGCTGGAAAATATTTTCCTGAAGAAGTCTGCCCTTGACATTGCTGGTGTGGAATTGTCGGATTCGGTAGATATTGTAAATGCAGTATGTTACATGTCAACTGGTCCTTCCTTTTTGGAAGGTTGGTACCTCCGGCCGCGATCCCTCCCACTTTCGGCCCACAGCTCTCACTAGTTCCATTTGTAAATTAATGGAACATATGGTTCACAGAAAGTACTTAGACACAGTCTGTCGGATACAAAAGGGCTCCTTTTATTATTGATCCACTAATTCAGCTCGAAGTGAACAATCGAATTGTCTTTGCCTAAGGTAAGTTTGTAATAAGAGAAGATTTAAGATATTTTATCCGAAGGTCTATTCTCGTTGCCTAGGAGGCCAACTCCCAGTATTTCTTATAGCTTTCCTAGAACATAAGAACATAAGAACATAAGAAAGGAGGAACACTGCAGCAGGCCTGTTGGCCTATACTAGGCAGGTCCTTCACAATCCGTCCCACTAACAGAATATTTGCTCAACCCAATTTTCAATGCTACCCAAGAAATAGCTTTGACAATTCTACCCACTCATGTGCGAGTCCCACTTCCAACCCCTCTCACTCATGAATTTATCAACCTAAATTTGAAACTACCCAGGTCCTAGCTTAATAACCTACTAGGCAGACTGTTCCACTATCAATACCCTTATTTCCAAACCAATACTTTCCTATATCCTTTCTAAATCTAAACTTATCTAACTTGAATCCATTATTGCGGGTTCTCTCTTGGAGAGATATCCTCAAGACCTTATTTATATCCCCTTTGTTAATACCCATTTTCCACATTTTCCACATTAGTGTCCGGATCAGTAACAGAGTGTCTTCTGATTTTGTTTAAGAATGCATTCCACAGAGGTGCGTTTTTCTTAGCACAGCCCAGGTTTTATTAGCTATTAACTCTCTGGCTTCAGTACTATCTCAGAGCATTTGGTTTTCTTGTATGTGAGAGAATTCGCCATTGCGAATTTTCACATTCTCATTAGCTAAAAGGAATGGTTTATTCGTCGCCCTCCTATTCCCCGTTTTGTCCTCTTTCTGTATCCTGGTCTTCACTTTAACTCGAAAATGAATAATGAAAATTAGAAGTGACTGCCCTAAAAGCGGAATTAGCTGCTTGTATTTGCTTAAAATTTTGGTTACACTTTACTTATGTGAACCGAAAGGCGAATTCATCTTTATACATCATTAGTACAGCTTTATACATCATTAGTAAGGCCTCACCTAGATTACGCAGCTCAGTTCTGGTCTCCATATTACAGAATGGACATAAATTCGTTAGAAAACATTCAGCGTAGAATGACTAAATTAATACATAGCATTAGAAATCTTCCTTACGAAGAAAGATTGAAGACCCTAAAATTACATTCACTTGTAAGACGTAGAATGAGGGAGACATGATCGAGGTATACAAGTGGAAAATGGGTATTAACAAAGGGGATATAAATAAGGTCTTGAGGATATCTCCAAGAGAGAACCCGCAATAATGGATTCAAGTTAGATAAGTTTAGATTTAGAAAGGATATAGGAAAGTATTGGTTTGGAAATAGGGTAGTTGATGAGTGGAACAGTCTGCCTAGTAGGGTTATTGAAGCTAGGACCTTGGGTAGTTTCAAATTTAGGTTGGATAAATCATGAGTGAGAGGGGTTGGATTTGAGTGGACTCGCCATGAGTGGGTAGAATTGTCAAAGCTTATTTCTTGGTAGCATTGAAAATTGGGTTGAGCAAATATTCTGTTAGTGGGACGGATTGTGAAGGACCTGCCTAGTATGGGCCAACAGGCCTGCTGCAGTGTTCCTCCTTTCTTATGTTTCTTATGTTCTTATTTCATACTGCCTTGGTTATATCCAAGCTTGCTTATGATCATCGTGTATTAATCTGCTTCAAATGCTATTCTCTCTATTTTTGATGGAGAGAATAACATTTCAATCGACCGCAGTCAAAACCGATTATGCAGAGTATGATGTCCCTTCATCCTTCATTACACGACAGTGAGCATCGTGAGTTTGGTTCACTTTCATGAGCTTAATAATACTATGACAAATAGAATAATTAAAGACGTTACTAAAGCTGACATTTTCAATCGTCGCCCTTCATTACACCCTTGTATCCTTCGCCTTCAGACATTCGTTGCTCCTGACATATACGCTCTGTACATTTCAAATCTGTTCCTCCTAGGGAGGTGCCAGTGAATCGACTATGTCCCTCCTCTTCCTACCAAAGTCTCGTATCACTTCTAGGAACATGCGCTTGCTCTTCCTTGATAGTTTCCACCTGTATTTACTTATTGATCGTGTAGCATTTACTGCTTTTTTTACCAGCTTGTGTGATACCAGAACACTTGCCGAGCTTCTCTAGCACTGTCGAAACAGATGCACTGTTTTCAGTCGTCACCCACATGACTTCTTTCTATTTCTTCTTTGACTCTCAAAGTGCTTTGCAAGCTCTTCAGGACTTCTACTCTTCACAAACCATTGACCATTGCATTCAACGCTGGCTGAGTCGCCTCTTCAGAAAACATATGGACATTGTCTTTTGTTGGGACCTTGGTCACGCTGATGTCAATGTAATGAAATTTCAGTCTCTGCTTCTGCAGCCCAGGACCTGTGCATCTCACACTGGGATATAACATACTCATACATCGTCCTTGCCATCGGGGCCATCGGTCCCCGATGGCAAGGATGTTCCAAGTTGGCAAGGATGTTCCAACTTAGAGAACAATAAATTGTTATTGGTTAAACCTGTCAGGAGGATCTTGATAGACTTGTTTTCATCGTTGTCGCATTTGGGAAAAGGTTCTTTCACGATTGCTTGCATAATGGCCATATAGGAAAGAGACATAGATATCACATGGAGAAGACCTTATGCTTGTTACATATGCCAAAGAGCACGTAGGATTAATTTCTTGTCTGATTTTTCAGCCTCTGGGGCTCATGTTAGCTGCCGTCGTTTCAATAAGGCACACTTTAAGTAAAAACTTTAACTTTGTAAGTTCGTCTGTTGCACTACCCCCTTTAGTTAATAACTCCTCTCAGCGTTTTGGAGCTTAGTGATCCGTAGGGGTTGAGAGCATCTTTTGTGAATTTAATCTATCAATAATTTTGTATATGAAATACGAGGTGAATTACAGAATTGACGAGGAAATATCAGGTAGATGGTAGAAAAAAAAGTTCATGAAATGTAAAAAAGGAAAATATTTCACAACATAGTAGTACCAGTATTTCTATATGGATGTAAAACGTGGGTTTTATACATCAAATGAAGGCTAGAAGCAGTAGAGACGTCATGTTTGAGAACTATGTACGGTGTGAATATTATGCAGAATATACGAAGAATAAATATAAGTGTGGGATTACGGGGGCTGAGGAGAAATTAAGTTCGTTGGTAATTTAAAGATGAAGAAGCAGAGGAGGATGTCCAAGATGGTTTATATAACTGGATGGAGGTAAGGACGAGTGAAGGTCGTCCCAGGAAGGCATGGAGGGAGGGAGTAAAAAAGGTTTTGAGTGCATTGGGCATGAGCATCCAGAAGGCTTGCTTGAGCGTATTACAACGAAGTGAACGGAGATGAGTGGATTTTATGCCTTGACGTGCAGTTGAGGTGTGAGCAAAGTATCAATAGTGAAGGAATTTAGAAAACCTGTTAGCCGAGCTTTCCTGGTGGACTGAAATACAGTGCTTATACTCCGAAGGACGGGTGGGGTCGTTGCAGTTCCGAGGGTTATGTGAATTATGTTACCTGTGGGCTACTGGTGAATGAATGCTGGTTAATGTTCTTACCTGCCATAGGTCACCGTATCTCAGTGGCACACGTCAGTGCCTTTAAGAAGAAAAAATACATTAATTATATATATGAATATTTTCTCTCGCTCTCGCTCTCTCTCGCTCTCTCTCGCTCTCTCTCTCGCTCTTTCTCGCTCTCGCTCTTTCTGCTCTCGTCTTTCTGCTCTCGCTCTTTTCTTCGTCTTCGCTTCTTTTCTCGCTTTCGCTTTTCGCTTCGCTTTCGCTCTGCTCTTTTCGCTCTCTTTTCTGCTCTGCTCTTTCGCTCTGCTCTTCGTTCGCCTTTCTGCTCTTCGCTTCTCGCTCTCGCTTTTCGTCTTCGCTCTTTTTCTTCCTTCTTTCTCGCTCTTTCTTCTCGCTCTCGCTCTTTCTCGCTCTCGCTCTTTCTCGCTCTTTCTCGCTCTCGCTCTTTTCGCTTCCTTTTCTCGCTCTTTCGCTCTTTCGTCTCTTTCGCTTCTTCGTCTTTCTCGCTCTTTTCGCTTCGCTCTTCTTTCGCTTTTCTGCTTCTTTTCTCTTCGCTCTTCCTTCTTTCTCTTTCGCTCTTTCTTCGCTTTTTCCGCTTCGCTCTTTTCGTCTGCCTTTCTGCTCTTTCGTCTCGCTCTTTCTCGCTTTCGCTTTCTCGCTCTCGCTCTTCTCGCTCGCTCTTTCGTCTCGCTCTTCTCGTCTCGTTTCTTCGCTCTCGCTTCTTCTCTCGCTTCTCTGCTTTTTTCGCTCTTCCTCTTTCTGCTCTCTCTTTCTCGCTCTTTCGCTCTCGTCTTTCTCGTCTGCTCTTTTCGCTTCGCTCTTTTCTCGCTCTTTCTCTCTTCTGTCTTCTCGTCTTTCCTTTTCTCGCTTTCCGCTTTTTTCTCGCTCGCTCTTTCTCGTCTCGCTCTTTTCGCTTTCGCTCTTTTCGCTCTTTCTTCGCTTCGCTCTTCTTCTCGTCTTCTCCTTTTTCTCGTTCTGCTCTTTCTTCGCTCTCGCTTTTCGCTCTTTCTTTCTCTTCGCTCTTTCTCGCTCTCGCTCTTTCTCGCTCTGTCTCTCTCTCGCTCTTTCGTTCGCTCTTTCTCGTTCGCTTCTTCGTCTCTCGCTCTTTCTCGCTTCGCTCTTTCTCGTTCGCTCTTTCGCTTCGCTCTTTCTCGTTTCGCTCTTTTCGCTTTCGCTCTTTCTTTTCTCGCTTCTTTCTCGCTTGCTCTTTTTCGCTTGCTCTTTTCTGCTTCTCGCTCTTTTCGCTTCGCTCTTTCGCTCTCGCTCTTTCTTCTCTTCTGCTCGTTTCTCGCTCTTGCTTCTTCGCTTCGTTTTTCTCGCTCTTCTTCTCGCTCTTTGCTCTTCGCTCTTTTCTCGCTCTTTCTCGCTCTCGCTCTTTCTCGCTCTCGCTCTTTCTCGCTCTCGCTCTTTCTCGCTTTCTCGCTCTTTCTCGTTTCGCTTTCTTCTCGCTTTCTCTTTTTCTCGCTTCTTTTCTGTTTCTTTTCTTTCTTGCTTTCGCTCTTTCTTGCTTCTCTGCTCTTTTCTTGTCTTTTGCTCTTTCTTCTTGTCTTCTGTCTTCCTTGCTCTTCTTTGCTCTCTTTCTCGCTTCTGCTCTTTCTCTTCTCTTTTCGCTTCTTTCGCTCTTGCTTTTCTCGCTCTTCTCTTCTTTCTCTGCTCTTTCTGCTCTTGCTGCTCTTTCTCGCTTTCGCTTGCTCTTTTCGCTTTCTCTGCTCTTTCTGCTTCGCTCTTTTCGCTCTTCGCTCTTCTCGCTCTTGCTCTTTCTGCTTCTTCGCTCTTTTTCTTCGCTCTTTCGCTCGTTTCTTCGCTCTTTTCGTCTTCTTTTCGCTCTGCTCTTTCTCGCTCTTTCGCTCTTTTCGATCTTTCTCTCGCTCTGCTCTTTCTCTCGCTCTCGCTCTTTCTCTTCTCGCTCGCTTGCTCTTTCTCGCTCGCTTGCTCTTTCTCGCTCGCTTGTTTTCTCGCTCGCTTGCTCTTTTCGCTCGCTTGTCTTTCTCGCTCGCTTGCTCTTTTCGTCGCTTGCTCTTTCTCGCTCGCTTGCTCTTCTCGCTCGCTTGCTCTTTCTCGCTCGCTTGCTCTTCTCGCTCGCTTGCTCTTTCTCGCTCGCTTGCTCTTCTCGCTCGCTTGCCTTCTCGCTCGCTTGCTCTTTCTCGCTCGCTTGCTCTTTCGCTCGCTTGCTCTTTCTCGCTCTGCTTGCTCTTTCTCGCTCGCTTGCTCTTTCTCGCTGCTTGCTCTTTTCGCTCGCTTGCTCTTCTCGCTCGCTTGCTCTTTCTCGCTCGCTTGCTCTTTTCGCTCGCTTGCTCTTTCTCGCTCGCTTGCTCTTTCTCGCTCGCTTGCTCTTTCTCGCTCGCTTGCTCTTTCTCGCTCGCTTGCTCTTTCTCGCTCGCTTGCTCTTTCTCGCTCGCTTGCTCTTTCTCGCTCGCTTGCTCTTTCTCGCTCGCTTGCTCTTTCTCGCTCGCTTGCTCTTTCTCCTGCTCTTGCTTTTCTCGCTCTTGTCTTCTCGCTCGCTTGCTCTTTTCTCTTTCGCTCGCTTGCTCTTTCTCGCTCGCTTGCTCTTTCTCGCTCGCTTGCTCTTTTTCTCACTCTTTCTCGCTCGCTTACTCTTTTTCTCACTCTTTCTCGCTCGCTTACTCTTTTTCTCACTCTTTCTCGCTTACTCTTTTCTCACTTCTCCTCTTCTTTTCTCGACTCTTTCTCCTCTCGTCTTCTCTTTTCCTTCTCCTCCTACTTCTTTCTCCTCTTTCTCTCTCCTTTTCTCTCCTTTCTCGCTCTTTCTCTCCCCCTGTCTTTCTCGCTCTTTCTCTCCCCTGTCTTTCTCGCTCTTTCTCTCCCCCTGTCTTTCTCGCTCTTTCTCTCCCCCTGTCTTTCTCGCTCTTTCTCTCCCCCTGTCTTTCTCGCTCTTTCTCTCCCCCTGTCTTTCTCGCTCTTTCTCTCCCCCTGTCTTTCTCGCTCCTTTTTTTTTAAGGAAATTACAAAAACACTTGTTGGAACACTTCTGAAAGCTGTCTTTAACTATATTAAACATTTTATAAGCATTTTTTTGGTGTAAGTTTTTTTCGTAACATACATACCATGTAATGATGACCCATTCCTCAAAGTTATGAGGAATTTTTTCAGAACAATAAACATTTTGTGAGCATTTTCCCATAATGTCAACTGAAACTACGGATATACGATGCTGGTGGAAAATATCTGTGCATCGAAACTCAAGTTATTAACACATTCATAACCCAGATGGAACCTAAAGTGAACGTTCTGTGGTCTATGAATATATTTTGTAAATTTAATCGAAGTCATATGAAAAAATCACAGTTCATTCACCAGACGTCTCTACAGTTTTTAGTATATAAATATCTCGGGTGTGAATTGGATTAAGCGAATAAAAATATAAATTATTTGCCTGAATTGCCTCCTGCGATTTTATTTATACATTTAGCTAAAAAAGTTGAACTAGGAAATTAAATCCCTCTATTGACGATTATTATTTTTTTTTTTAGGTTGAATCAGTGTGTGTATATATATACTGAGCACTGTTATCCAGAGATTAGTCACGAGCCATTCGGCTACTAGTTATTTATACATCATTATTCACATACAGTGGACATTCACGTGTTAATATGTATGCCAATGTGCTGAAGGAAGTTCCAGGCTGCTGCTTTACACTGCGAATATTTTTAATAATCTTATTGGTTGCTATAGGCTTGTCTTTTCTTTGTCTTGTAAACATTCAAGAGGATAGATATATCTTGCTATTAATATACCAACTTAGCTCATACATGCATGTATTTGTATGCGTATACACACCCATCTGAAGTTTCTATATATTATTTCCTTTATCTACATGGGGAAGTGGAGAAGAATTCTTCGTGTGTTAGTCATGTGTGTTGAAAAAGGAGACTAAAATGCCGGAAGCTAGGTGCTAGTAACCCTCTCTTCTCCATTCATTATTAAAATGAAAACGAACAACGTTTTAATGTTTGAATAAATGAATATGCGAGGATGTGGTACAGATAATAAGGAGCTGTTTCTGAAAATTATGAAGGAAAAGAAGATGAATATGCTAGTTCTTAACAAGCTAAGCTGAAGGGGAAAGGATAATTTTTGTGGCGAGAAATTAATGAGATTAGCACAGGTGTAGCTGAGAGAATTGGAGCTAAGGAAGGAGTAGTGGTAATGTTGATAAATTGCACATACGTGAAACACTTGGGTACATATTTTGTGGAAACGTTTCGCCACACAGTGGCTTCCTTAGTCCAATACAAAGAAGAATTGTGAAGATCAGGAGGAGTTGGAGGTAATTAGTCCCTCAGCCTGTAGTCCATGTAATCAATCAATCTTGATGGACTGATAGACTGATTAAATAGACTCCAGGCTTGGGGACTAATTACCTCAAACTACTCCTGATCTTCATCATTCTTCTTAGTACTAGACTGATGAAGCCACTGTGTGGAGAAACATTTTCACAATAAAGATACCCAAGTGTTGCACATGTCGAGTTTATCAACTTATCTGTTCTTGGAACCATTCATCTACATAGTGGTATGTTGAATGATCAGTCATGGAAGATAAAGGGGGAATATAGGTGTATAATTTCAAGGATAATGTAGGTAATAAGAATCCTTTGGTTCCGAGGATCCCAGAATGAGAACTCTGATCAAGAGAAATGGTAGGAGTCAGTGGTCATCGTGAATACTCCCCTCCTCCTACTGTCTCGTCAGAATCATTTTCGTGACTATATTCAGTTATCTTTGTGATGCAAATATAAACTTTGATGAGGGTGATCGTAAACGAGGCCATTAATGAGGTAACTACCAGTGATCACCATGACTATGTGGACCCTGATCATTACCTTACAACACATATTTACACTGTCACTGACAACTGTATTGACCTTACCGTCCACGAGGACGATGTTTATTATAAATCTAATCTACTGTGTAAACATTAAGACAATCAACAACAACCTCGCGTGTATTATTAATAAAGCAGTAATGGATTAAGTAATGCACAACTGCCAAGGCTATCATCTGACACGTTATATATACCCTTGCCGTGATATACTCACCCATGCCAGAGTAATTCAACTATGTACGATATAGGTACATGTACGTATATCGATCCTAGAAAGGTATCCCTGTATTCATATCCCCTGCCCCTTGTAGACCAATGCATGCCAAAACAGAATCTTGTATAGTGTGGTCTAAGATTCGAATAAAGTTGAATATTAGTTAGAAGATAATCAGGAAAAGTATTCACAAGCTACCTCGCGATGCCTAATTTCTTCAATAAAAATGGTAAATCGTGACATACACAACCCAAAATTATATTTTGAAAATTATAGTTTGAAGCCACTTACAATGTATATTAAGTTATTACCGTTGAAGGGTGAAAATCGAATGTGGTATTCTGAATTTATAGTGAGAAAATAGGTATTTCAGATTTCCTAGTGAAAACAAAATGCTGAAATGTGGACCTACATAGGCCGAAATCAATTCATTTTTTCTTTCAGTAAGATCGTCGAGCGTTTAATGTTTAAATTGTATGCATATAATTAAGAATGTTTTTAAAACTTTGGGCATATAACATTCAATTTCTAGAATAGTCTTGAATGAATACGGATTTTGTGTACATTAAAGTACATGATGTAGACATAATTAATCAAATAACCCATTCAAGTTCAACACGGTGACATATTTCAGATGAAATTAGACATTCTCCAGTAATATCACAGAAAACAGTAAGTAATAAAATCATCACATTAAAACATTCTCATCCTAAAGTCATGGGAAGCTTGCTTTGATAAAAACACGTCTGATTTAAAGGTTAAAAGCTGACTATAAGAGACATTCTCAAGTTATTGCACAGAATCTCCCAAAATTGTACGTAAAGGAAGAAAATTCTTCTTTTAGAAATGCCAATATGAGGATCCCTAGGGCTCCAAGATAGAGCCTCCCCGCTAATAGAACAGCTCACATACTTTCACGATCACACTATATTCATTCTCATTCTTATTACCACCTTAGTGCTCTATATTCTAATCAACTCAGCCTCCAACCTATTTATTAATCGATTTCTTCTTGAAAATCAAGAAATCGAGATTATTTGAACAATCCTACCTGCCATCATCATAATTTTTATCGCTATGCTGTCGTTGCGTCTTCTCTATTTACTAATGATACAAACAATTCAAGCGTTACTATTAAAACCATCGGGCACCAATGGTATTGATCTTACGAGTACTCAGACTTCTTAAATATCGAATTCGATTCCTATATACTAACACACGACAGTAGTATACCCTCAAATTTCCGCTTACTAGATATTGATAACCGGGTAGCCATCCCCCTTAATACTCAAATTCGCCTTATTATCTCAACAGCAGATGTCATCCACTCTTGAACTATTCCGTCTCTAGGAGTAAAAGCAGATGCTATCCCCGGGCGACTAAATCAAATCAGTTTTTTAGTTAATCGACCAGGTTTATTCTACGCCCAGTGTTCAGAGATCTGCGGGGCTAATCACAGATTTATACATATCCTAATTGAAAGAATCTCAGTAGATTCCTTAAACTGAGTTTCAGAAAACTAAGGGACTCCGTCCTAATGGTGTTAAAACAACTTTAGATAACTTTTTAAGTGTAGGTCTTTTAAACCTAAAAAAGTATTTTTAATACTTCTAGAGAAATAAAAATTAGTTAATCTAAATAACATTAGTTTGTCAAACTAAAATAATCTCCTGATATTTTTATATGCCTCAGATAAGACCACTTCTCTGATTAAATTTATTTATCTTATTCATTCTAGGGTATACCCTATTCTTGGCCTTAAATTATTTTTGCATTCCCCCAATCAAAATTAAAATACTAAAATTTCAACTTATCTCCCAAGATAAATCTTGAAAATGATAACCAGTTTATTTTCCATTTTTGAACACTCTTCAAGATTTTTTCTCCCTAAACCTAAATTGACATTCTACATTCCTCGGATTCCTATTCATCCCTATTTTTTATAGAACAGTGCCTTCTCGGTGAGTGTTACTCTGATCTAAAATTATTTCCACATTACACACTGAGATTAAAACAATTTTAGGGTCTACCAATTCAGGTTTATCTTTACTATTTGTTTCGCTTTTCAGATTTATTCTCTTTAACAACGCCCTAGGTCTTCTACCTTATATTTTCGCCAAAACGCCCAGAAACTTTTCATGCATTTAATTAGATGACTCTGCCATTATAGACTGATGCCGCTCAGAACAGTTTTCGTTTAATCACAAAAAGGCGCTAAATCAGTATGGGTCATATAGCGCATTTGTAATACTAGACATTCAGATTCGATCCAAATTTGAGGTAAAATAATGCATTTGTCTTGACAAAGTAGACCGATTCGTTGGCTTCATTGGTGGTGACCTTCCTAACCAGGTCATTGGCGGAGATGGATAAGCTATGGCAACTGTTGCTTTACTACTGGCTAGGGCATTATCCATCTTTATGAGCAAGTGCACACGTGAGAGGCTAATACCTTTCTTTCTAAGAATCTGTGAAGTCGTGTTCACCATGCGTTATTCTACCCTTCAAAAATGAATGATAAATTGGGGGAGGAATTGGAGAAGAATGAATAAGCAATGAATGTACGAACTCATCGGGCAAGGCAGGTCTGCATATCATATGGTCTCTCAAATTATAATAACTCTCATGGTTTTTGTCGTGATGGGAGTAATATTGCAGACGTCATCGGTTTTACACAAGACTCTTTTTTAACTTTTAGGGAAAACCTGATGTGACGTACGCAGAGTATATCATTACATGCGACATGTGTAATATGTAACCACAATCTTACAAATCATCAATAACCACCATAAATAACAGAAGCTTATTGTATGTGTGAATGTGTGCACCATTCGCATATGGGGTAACTGGCAGTTGTGCTGGAGCTCTGCCAGTCAGAGGGAAGAAGGAAGGGTGGGGGCACAAGCGTAGGCTACTTTGTATCTAATGGTTTCCTTGGAGTTTCTTCATAAGCACCCCCATAAACCTCCTGGTGTTAACCACCAGGAGGTTTATGAGGGTTCACAAGGCTCGTGAGAGTTCTTGTGTGGAAAAATAAACACTTAAGCATGACCTCAATTATAGGTAAATTATTAGTCAATTATAGCTGATATAAGAAGCCATATAGATAACCATAATTTGATTAATGATACTCAGCATGGATTCACGAGGGGCCGTTCCTGCTTATCTAATTTATTAACCTTCTTCAGTAAAGCTTTTGAGGCTGTTGATCACGATAAAGAATTCGATATTGTTTATTTAGATTTTAGTAAGGCTTTTGATAGAGTACAGCACCAGAGACTGTTAAAGAAAGTGGCAGCTCATGGCATTGGGGGAAAAGTGCTGCCATGGATCGAGTCATGGCTCACCAATAGAAAGCAGTGTGTGCATAAATGGGGTTAAATCCGAATGGGGATCTGTAACAAGTGGTGTTCCACAGGGAATCAGTCTTAGGCCCGTTGTTGTTTATAATATCTATCAGTGTGACCTTGATAAGGGAATCACTAGTGATATGAGCAAATTCGCCGATGACACGAAGATTGGAAGGATAGTTGATTCAAACGTAAATGTCAGGGAACTTCAGGAGGATTTAGACAAACTCGATTCCTGGTCAGAAAAGTGTCAGATGCAGTTCAATGTAGATAATTGCAAGGTTCTGAATCTCGGGAGTGTCCATAACCCAAGCACTTATAAGTTAAATAACGTAGAACTTAGCCATACAGATTGCGAAAAGGATTTGGGGGTTATGGTAAGCAGCAACCTTAAACCAAGACAGCAATGCCTGGAAATAAATGGCATAAAATACCGACACAATGGGAAAATAAACACATAAGCAGCATAATGTGATCCTTTATTGACAACGTTTCGCCCACGCAGTGGGCTTTATCGAGTCGCAAACAGATCTACCTGAATAAAAGATACATGAGTATTTATAGGATTTAGTCAGGTGGAGAATGCTGCATGTGACAATCTTCAGAGTAGGGAGATGGAGTCTAAAACCTTGGGTAGCTTTAAAAAGAGATTGGACAAGTATATGGGTAGACCTTCTTCAGTGTTCCATTCTTAAGTTCTTATGTGGGATAACGATGAAGAAGTTTCTTGGCAATAGGTTCAGCTATGTTGTAGAAGCCGTTGTTCTGGTTGAAGTTGTTGGATATGCAGATAAATGATGATTCCAGGATTCTTCGGTATTGTATTAATATTGGTAGAATTACCGACAATATATTAAGTAAAAGGACACAAATGCAACTAATGTGACATTTTATTGTGGCAACGTTTAGCTCTCCAGGAGCTTTGTCAAGCCGTTATTGAGTGTTGTCTTCTCTGGCGATGAGTCTTGCGTTTCTGTAGTTGGTTAAATGGTTGTGTGAGTTTCGGTGTTGAACACAGGCATTCCTTGAGCAGTCAGATCTGCCTGCGTACTGGTGTTCTGAAATACGTGTTTGGAGGTCTCTGGATGTTTCGCCGACGTGTAATTTACTGCTATCATTACAAGGGATTGTGTATACCCCTGCAGTGGATTGAAGCTTGTCCTGTCTGTTACTGGTAATGTCCTTGATGGTGGTGAATGTGGAGGTAGATACTCAGAATGAGGTATTGGAAAAAATGTTGGAAACGTGTTTGGAAATGTAGTTGGTAGGGAGGACTATGTATCTCTTCTCAGCAGTGTCTTCTCTGGGTGTGTTGAAGATGTTTATTGCCCGTCGTCTGCAGTCTCGAATAAAGTGACGAGGATAGTGAAGTTTAGAAAAAACTTGTTCAATAAGGGAACATTCTTCCTCAAAGAACTCACTGCTGCAGTTTGAGTGCACGCAGGAAAATAACTATAATTACACCACGTTTAGTTTTGGTGTCGTGGTGAGAGTGGAAGTGGAGAAGATCGTGTTGGTTGGTAGGTTTTCGATAGACTTTAAAACGAAGTTCATGGTCGACTTCTTCTAGTGTGAACTGGATTGATGGCTCAACCTGGTTGAGCTTGTGTTGGAGAGCTTGAACGTTGAAGCGTCTGGGAGTTATGATGAGAATGTCGTCAACATAACGAAGCCAGGTGACAGAAGATGTTCTTGTGTGTTCTCTCTCTCTCAAACCCACACTTTAATATTGTATTTGTTAAACACGTTGTATATATATGTAAACAAAATTAGTGGTGGGAATATACGTATACTCGAAATCTAAGCTGTATTCTTTATTCTTCATATTTCTGATTGCTTGATTGATTGTATCTACCCTATTATTTTTTTACGGCGAGATACAACAGGCCATTTAAAAGTGCCTACTGTATGTTCGTAATATTTAGTGGAGAGTTTTGCACTTCTGATCTCGGAAAGCAGATTATGAATGTTAAACCTAGGTTTGATAACAAATGGTCCGCGTACCGCAACCAGGTCACGTTACTCTGAAAGATAAACATTAAAAACTCGACTTCCAAGTGTTCCCCGTAAATATTTGCCAACACGGTACTGACGAATGAGCCCATGGTTACTCCCACATACTGTTCCTAACCTGGCTAGGAATGGGAAGGTCTATGTTGTTATTTATTCTTCGTCACAACCGTGATGATCTGTATTGAAGGAATATTGGTATACAGTGCTAGTCACGGCATTATGCCGCCCCTCCCCTTCACACGTACCAAAACACATACCATGAAAGATTATAATACTTGGTGTTGCGTCCTTTACGCTTAATCGCGTCCCTCAGCCGTGTAGGAAGAGAGAGACTCAAATTCTTGAGGGTTTGGGGAGGTGTATTATTCCATGCCTCATGTAGAGCAGCCTCCAGCCTCGGGATGGAACTGATATCCTTGCCCAGTAAACTTCGTTTCACTATTGACCAGAGGTTCTCAATTGGGTTTAGATCTGGGGAATTGCCTGGCCAGTCATTAAAGAACCTCACTTCAGTCCTTAAGCCACGGAACTACAGATTTGGCCATATGACACGGTGCACCGTCCTGCATAAAAACCGTAGCCCCACACTTGTCAAACACCTCAGGTAAATTGTCACACAATAACTCCAGGTAATTATACTGGTGTACAATTATACTAGTAAGCACAATGAGTTCACCAACACTCTGAGCACTGAAACACCCCCAAACCATGAGCGAGTCTGGGTGTTTGGTCTCACAGGTGTAGCGTGGGTGTAGCAGGTCACTACCTCTGGGCCGGTACACATGTCCCCCACGGTTACAGACGACGGTGACGGTTGCTTCAGACCACTGTTGTGGATTCCAGTGAAGATATTTCTTTGCATAATCCAGCCTACGTTTCTTCTGTGGCTTGGACAGAATTGGTTTCTTAACCTGGCGGTGACTACTGTAGCCCAGTTCTGACACACGTCTCTTAAGTTCTTACAGACACTTCTGAGAGAAGATGTGGGTTCTTTTCTTTCAGTTATCTAGCAGTTATCTTAGGTGTACTTTCTAACTGCTTCTTTAACACAGTTAAGGTACGAACAGATGTCTTCTTCGAGGGGCCAGGCCGAGGTTTGGCAGACGGTAACTCGACACCGCCACCAGCCTTGAAATGCTGCACCCAGTTCTTCACTGAATGCTCACACACACCAACATTCTCCACTATTTCTTTCGTCTGTTACCCAGGTTTGTGAAGCCCTATGATTTGAGCTATAGTTTCAGGTGTTAAAGACTTACTTTTACCCATAATTAAACATGAATAGCCCCAAAACCAAAGGGAACACCGGACAAAAGATGGGGCGGATTAGAGGCAAAAATGCAACACTTCCTCTCCCAATGGCAGCCGCGTGAGCACTAAGGAGTCACTGTGGAGTGTGGCGGCAGGCCGTGACGTCATGCTAACGGCTGCTATCCGGCATAATGCACTGACGAAAAAAGCCCCCCCCCCCCTGTATGATAGGCCTTTGATTTTCGTCACGGCATTATGACAGGGCGCTCACCCGGCATAATGCCGTGACTAACACTGTACAGTGAGGTGATGCCAAAAATGAACAGCAATTTGTTTTTAAGGTTGCTGTTCCGTATACCTGAGATGAGGTTCGTGTGTGTTAGGGTATCCTAGTAATTCAAAACTCGCTAGGTTATATGGGCTTCCCAAAAAACCATGAGCACAGAGTCCAATTTAGACACATCACCTCAGGAACTGGGTATTCTCCATACCGGATCCCTGGGAACCACCTCTCTTTATTACTGTATACTCCTAAAACACTCAGTCTCATCTCACGTATACTGGACATCATCCTCAAAAATAAATCCCTGGCCAGTTTCGTTATCTCACTCTATACTGATGTTCCCATCACTCATTCGTGAATTTTAACCACACCTGCCAATGCATATCCACATATGCCAAGATACATCTACCTATGCCAGGGGGATATCATCCAATGACAGAGCATACCCACCCATGCACGAGTGTCTGCCTATGCGAAGGCGTCCACCCATGCTAGTAAGTATTATTCAGGCCAGGGAACGTCCACTTATGACATGGGGTACCAAGAGTTGTCAGGGAAAATACATCAATACCAGGGCATATGCACCAATATCAGAGCATACCAATACATGCCAGCATATACCCAAAGATGCCATTGAATACTCATCCATGCCAGAGTATGTGCACTCTTAGAAAGGATATGGGAAAGTATTGGTTTGGAAGTAGAGTAGTCAATGAGTGGAGCAGTTTGCCCAGTAGGGTCAATGAAGCTAAAACCTTATGTAGCTTTAAATTAAGGTTAGATAAATATGCGAGTTAGAGCGGATGGCTTTGAGTGGGACTTGCACATGAGTTAATAGGGTTATATAAGCTTATTCCTTTTGTAGCATTGAAAATGTGTTCCACCTTTCTTATTTTGTATAATCATTCAAGCCTGGATATACCCACCAATGTTATTGGAACCACCAATGTCAGGACATACCCACCCTTATCAGGGGAGTAACATTCAAATATTCAATGGAGCTGTTTAATGTTGGCCAAGGATTCTCTTGTCATAGTAATTAGAGCCTTCCATCCTTTCTTCAGATCAAACCTGACTACTTCGCATTGAACAGGCGTTGTTTAGACCCACACAAGCCTAGTGCTTCACTGTGACTGAGACATAGTTGAGAGGAATTCTCACGACAGTATTCAGTCAGCCTGAGACTTTCGCAGAGGCTTATCACTATCACCAGATAACCCAAGCGCAGTTGTGCAGATGGCCCATGCTAAGTAGCGTATGAGCAGTGCTCAGCAATGCGGATGAACCTTGCTCAGGAGCGCGAATGAGCCGTGCTCAGCAGCGCAGTTGACAGGTGCTCATTAGCGCGGATGACAGTTTTTTTCAGTATCACAGAAGTCCTGTGCTCAATAGTTCAGTGGCAACTCGGGTGGAAATAAAACACAGTACATCACCCGCTGAATAGTAATAACACGATTGTCAAGAAACTACACAAATGGTGGGACGGGAACCCAGGGCTGGCGAGTACTCTGACTCCCAGGCCAGTGGTTAACACACTGGCCTGTCAACTTTGGCGCTCTCCTGATATGGGTTCGAGACCCCACCGGTTCTTTGAAACAGTGTATATGTTGAAGTATCAAATTTACAAATGATTTCCTTTCATAGCGAAACATTGCAAGCGAAACGTTATGATCGGCTGGATGTATAACCCTTGTGGTTTAGCGCTTCTTTTGATTATAATAATAATATGATCGGCTGAAGATAGTGTCACAGAATCTGCAGTAGTTTCGAAATATGCAATAAAATCACGTTACAACACATTTTTCTTGGTTTTCTAATATATCACATATTTTTTTTTTAAAAATCATATGAAACATACAATAAAATCTAAAATATTAATTACTTTGACTTGAACATAATGAATCTATAGTCAAAATATTTTAATATTAGTGCAGTTTTTGTTCAGAACTCCTGCCACCTGGGTGATCAACTACTATATGCATTGAAATTTTCATATTTCTTAGTATATATTTCCCGAGAGTGATTTCGATATCCTGTTCGCAGGCTTTTCTCAATACAAAAATCTTTTTTTTTTTCCCCAAAAGCCTTAGGAACGTAATATGTGGTTCTAAAAATTACTTAAAAAATATTTTTAGTTAAATATTACTAATTCATTTTGAATTATTTAAATACATAATCCAACACATTGTATACCATTCATGTACAAATTGCCAGACACTGCCACATCATGGAACCTGGGTTCAGAGGACATCTACATAACCTTCCCAGCTTCCGCTGCCGCCGCCGCCGCCACCGCCAACAACAACCCGTGCCACGGGAATGACCTACTTCCACTGGGGAATCCCTCCTACCAGTGACTATGCCCTCGTCTGCAACCCGTCTCTTTTCACTTGTCGCCAGTATATAAGCGCCAGCCTTCTTGCCTGTGCTTATGCACAGAGGCGTGCAACGGACAAGTGAAGTAGCAGCAGCAACACTCAAAGCAAGTGGCATTCATGAGCTTCCCAGCGCTCGGGCTAAATGCCCAAAGCTGGGGTGTGGCTTGAAAAGGATCCTGTATTGTTTTCTGCCTTTGCACCTCATGACATCGTCTGCTGCTATGCAGCTGCCACACCCTTCGAGCCCAGTGTGGGCGGAGTTTGTGGCAGCCCAAGGTGCCTAGCTTCTCCCTTCGAGCCCCGTGGGGGCGGGGAATGGGGCTAGGCCTGGGGACAGCTAGTCCCAGAAGACGAGGAAGTACTTGTACCTCCTCCCTTGCCAGACATTGGTCTGAGACACTCCAGCGAAAGAAAGCCAAGGCCGGGCCATCTCTTGGAAAAGGTCCGGCTCAAGCGATTATACCGGCGAATCTACAACAAATTGCCTGTGCTCCAGAATCTTCACTACTACGGTGCCCTTCACACCAACTCCAAGGTTGAGGGACTGATTACCTCATCTTCTGTATATAGTTCTACTGTCTTCCAATTATGTCCTTGAATTTGTATTGATAAAGCCACTGGATGGCGAAACACCTACAATAACAATATCAAGACGTCGTATGTGTGTCTAATTTTTCATCTTCACAGTGGTAACTCTACATTATCTTAAATTCTCAAGTATTTCGTCAAATTATTTAAATTTTCAGCCTTGTAAATTAAGTAATATATAGCAATAGAAATACTTTGCCTGGATATAATTTGCGATATTAATCCGGGTCCCAATACTGTAATGGCTGCTAATGCTCGCGGGGGGATCATTATTGCGGTGCTCTGCTCCTGGCGTATTAACTATGTTGATCCCTTTGGAATGCGTGTTCTACGAACATATGATGTAATTAATAAAAAGTGTGAGCTTTAATGTTTTCCGTGTTTAATCAGCACATTGGTGGTGTTGATACTCGTCTGGAGAATTTTGGAAAGTTTCTCCTGACGTGGGTCTTCAGTCAAGTGATGAGCTGCTGCTTGGATCATTTGGTCAACAGACCGACGGTCCTCCGTTAGCCTATGGTTTATTATGTAGGAAAAATATCAGTAAAATAAATGCTATTACGTTTCCGGCTTCATGGAATAAGTGAACACTGCACATTATCGTCCTTCAGTAGTTTATTAGACATAAGAACATAAGAAAGAAGAAACACTACAGCAGGTCTACTGGCCCAAGCTGGTCAGGTCTAATTCATAGCCACCCAGGTATAAAGCACAGCAACCGCAGGAGTGTCAATAAATCTGCATTGCACCTGGTCACTATTCATGTGAATGATTCATTCCTAAAATAGTGAATAAACTCGTCATATATACTATGATATATTAAACCCATTCGGTGCATATCTCAGGATATTCAGAGGGTTTTATATCCTACTGTTATCAGTGCATATGCATCGAAAATTGTCCTTCAGAATATAAACGTAATTAAAACCTGAATGACATTTTGGCAATAAAATTGGAAACATACCTCTTGAGGGTGGTTTTAGAAATTGGTTTATTTGGTTTAAGCCTCTTGACTACACTAGAGTAGTATAAAGGCTACAAGTAACCTGAATTCAACCGATCAGTGATACTTGAATTATATATATATATATATATATATATATATATACTTTTAAAAATTTCCTTTACTCTCTTAGCTAACAGATGCAGCAGTAAACATAATTTAGCATTACAAAGTGGTATATCACAGGCAGATATCACTTGATTACGTATATTCACACATACATGAGCATAATTATTAACAACATGATAGCTAAGCTCACTCAGAGTGAGTAAATACTCTGCCAGCTCAATTGATCAGCTCTTACGCTTTAATTACTAAATTATCACTCATTCTGGAAGTCTTTTTGCTTGTTAATATATATTTGAATCACTGCTGATTGTAAGGCCTCAAGAAATCGACAATTTTCCTAAGAGTTTCTCAATATAATATAGAAATTCTTACGGATAAAATGGAAAGAATGCAAGTAGTGTAGCTACTAGTATTGTCTCCAGTATTAACCTATGATTATATATATATATATATTATTTATTTATTTATTTTATTATATATACCTACACACACATACATACATACATACATCATACATACACCGTATTCAGCTTTCTTAAAATACATGTGGGATCCGTTAAGCGAAATTATTGCATGGGTAGGAACGGTGAACTCGACTGGTGAGGAAGCAATCAGCGACTCTTTGTAGAGGAGTCTGAACTCCGTCAAGCTTCCTTCCTGCTCACGTTTCTCGTCGCTCATGGCTGTGTGTATTATAACATTACGACATTCGATACATAATATATACATAAACGTAATCGGTTTATACATATATTGAAGTTGTATATTTTTAAACAGTCGACACTCATTTTCAAAGTTAAAATTTTCTATTAAAATTGTCTATGAAGTTTGTTAGAAAAAATGTCGAGTTCAGGAAAATGGTAAACGTTGAGGCAGTTTTTCTCAAAACAGTTGATGAGGTCGCTTTTAAAATTGACACCACTTCCTACCTACTTACGACTGGTTTCACTAGGTTTCTTGCTTCCTGACCCTTGTATCTATCCTTAAAACTGCGTGCGGCTTTTCTTCCAATACACCTTCGTCTAAATCATTCCATTTCCTAACCTCCAAGTGAAAAAAGATTTCCTAACATTTATGTGACCCATTTGCGTCATTTTTTCTTCGTTATGCCATTCTCCGATCCTCGACTTTCAATCTGTCCCTATTACCTCTCTAAGTATCGTATAAATTATCATGCCATCCCTTGCTTGCCGTTTCCTTTATTACGTTTCAGTTTATTACATTTATTGCATTTACGAGGGAGCGCTAAGCCTGTAGGGACCATTTCAGCTTCCTCGTTAGTCAGCTCGCTCTTCTGTGAGATCAGTCTTTGTAGGGAGTAACTAGACTATCATGTTAACGTCACCTGCTTGATAAGGTGATTTCTCCAGGCAAATCCTGCCGAGACTGGTAGGTCTGACCTATGTTCTATTCAGTGGTCTGTCATTCTCGTAATTTTTTTGAAGGCCATTCACAAGTTTGCTTGGGGCGCAATAATACCCCAGCTATTACGTTGTGTATCCCGTGCGATTTACTTAATACTATGCTGACCCCAAAAATGTTCTTTGTTTACAACCTCTGTTTCTCTAGTGATCTAGTAACTTTTTATTTCCTTTGCTCTCGATTTTCACTTAATTTCATTTTATTCCATTTGCACAGAGAACAATTTCCCAATTTGCTTAATATCTCCAATAAGAGGGGTGATTCCTCGTTTAGTGTTACAACACGGCTTGAACATTTTGGGAGTTATCAATTCCGTACGGTAAATCAGCCAATAAAGATTGAAGCCACTTAAAACTACTATTCTAAGGAATGGATTTTTACAAATTGGAGTCTACAAACTTCGATGGCAATCAAGAGACTGTTCTAATTAGGATACATTAGTAATAAAACTTGAAGCCAATGAGAAGCGGCTCTCTCAGGTTATCGTATGGAAACCACTATGAATTTTGCATACGAAATTGAACAGAGCAATAAATCTGAGTTGAGAATTATTTGCCTCACCAGATGCTCCCTCACATTATACTTGATAACAATAGAGTAAATTAACAAAAACTGGATAATGTTTATTCGTATATAAAATAATTACTCATGAAATATTAACTAAATCAATGGAAAAGCAACTCAAACTGAAAAGAATCAGAGCTAAGAAATCCAAAACAGTATACAGGTTCTTCCAGCAAGAGGTAGAGAGGCCCGGGGTACTGTTATCTGGCTGTCATCCTTTGTGATGTAAATGGGAATGCCACGGATGATATAAGCAGAAGATTGTTTCTTTCAGGAGAAGAGTGAAGATATACACTCCCATGGTTTAAAATAGGCCTGAGGCCTAATGAGGAGCGCATGTCAATACGGTGCAGTGTAGCAGAACAGAAGCGCAGATCCGAGTGAATCGTTAATGATACGGTTAATCAGCTGGCAGAGGTCTCGCATACAGGGAGATGAGGAGTAGGCAGAAGCACTGCTCCCAGAATGGTAGTCCACATAGGTTGGGTAGATGTCCACAGACAGATTATAAAGTGAAGAATAATAGTTCACAAGACTTTTTGCCATATTAAAGCAGATCTTTGAATCCCTCGTGGTTTTCTGGCCTCATCAAAACACTCGAACTGTCGAAGAAAAACTTACACAGTAGCAAGTGATGAAATAATACTAAAATTTTTGCCCATGCATATACGGATTTTTCGGCAGATACCTATATAGATACTTTAACTATATTTTATATTTTGAAAAATATAATGGCTATGTTCAATATATAAGGAATGCTTATTGTACAGAGGATATTAAATATAACACAGGAAGATTAAATAACTTAATCTCTCTGAGATGAATAAGTCATTACTCATTACTAGGCCTGTTGTGTTAGTTATTAGTTGGTAATGGCAATTATCAATAGGTGTGTGTGTGTGTGTATATATACTCGCATAATTGTACTCACCTAATTGTGGTTGCAGGGGTCGAGACTCTGCTCCTAGCCCCGCCTCTTCGCTGTCCGCTACTGGGTCTCTGCTCTCCCTGCTCCATGAGCTTTATCATACCTTGTCTTAAAACTATGTATGGTTCCCGCCTCCACTATATCGTTCGCTAGACTATTCCACTTCCTAACTACTCTATGGATGAAGAAGTGCGTCCTAACATCCCTTTGACTCATCTGAGTCTTCAGCTTCCAGTCGTGTCCCCTTGTTTCTGTGTTCCCTCTCTGGAACATCCTGTCACTATCTACCTTGTCGATTCCCCGCAGTATTTTGTCGGTCGTTATCATGTCTCCTCTAACCCTTCTGTCCTCCAGTGTTGTTAGTCCTATTTCCCTCAACCTTTCTTCATATGGCATTCCCCTGAGCCGTGGAACTAGCCTTGTCGCAAACCTTTGCACTTTCTCTAATTTCTTGACGTGCTTGACCAGGTGTGGGTTCCATACTGGTGCTGCATACTCTAGTATGGGCCTGACGTACACGGTGTACAGTGTCTTGAACGATTCCTTGTTAAGGTAACGGAACGCTAATCTTAGGTTTGCCAGTCGCCCATATGCTGCCGCGGTTATCTGGTTGATGTGTTTCCGGAGACGTGCTTGGCGTTATACTCACCCCAAGGTCTTTCTCCTTTGATGAGGTTTGTAGCCTTTGTCCACCTAGCCTGTACTCTGTCAGCGGTCTTCTTTGCCCTTCTCCGATCTTCATGACTTTGCATTTGGTGGGGTTAAATTCGAGAAGCCAGTTGCTAGACCAGATGTCAAGCTTTTCCAGGTCTCTTTGAAGTCCTGCTTGGTCTTCATCCGATGTGATTCTCCTCATTAATTTCACATCATCTGCCAACAGAGAGACTTCTGAGTCTATCCCGTCCGTCATGTCATTCACATATACCAAGAATAGCACTGGTTCTGGGACTGACCCCTGCGGTACACCGCTCGTCACCGGCGCCCACTGTGATACCTCATCACGCACCATGACCCGTTGTTGCCTCCCTGTGAGGTATTCCCTGATCCATTCTAGTGCCCTTCCTGTTATACACGCTTGGTCTTCCAACTTCTTTACTAATCTCATACGAGGAACTGTGTCGAAGGCCTTCCTGCAGTCCAGGAAAATGCAGTCAACCCACCCTTCTCTCTCTTGCCTTACCTCTGTTACTTTATCATAGAACTCCAGGAGGTTTGTTACACAGGATTTGCCTTCCCTGAATCCGTGCTGTCTGGCGTTGATTATCCTGTTCTGCTCCAGATGCTCCACCATTCTTTTCCTGATGATTTTCTCTAAGACTTTGCACACTATTCACGTAAGTGACACTGATCTATAGTTTAGTGCCTCTTTTCTGTCTCCTTTTTTAAAGATAGGGACTACGTTGGCCTTTTTTCATATTTCGGGTAGCTGCCCAGTTTCAAGGGATGTGTTGAATATTATGGTAAGTGGCACACTCAGAACCTCAGCTAGTTCCCGAAGGACCCACGGGAGATATTGTCCGGACCCATCGCCTTTGAGGTATCAGGGTCACTGAGTAACTGCTTCACCTTCCCCTCAGCTGTATGTATGCCCTCCAGCACTTGATACATCCCTTGTTGGTGATGCACCCCATCCTGTCTACCCAGCTGCCTTCCTGCCTCCACTGTGAATACTTCCCTAAACCTTGAGTTGAGCTCCTCAAATACCTCTTGATCATTACTTGTGAGTTCCCCATCCTCTCTCCTCAGCCTTATCACCTGGTCCTGGAGTGTTGTCTTCCTTCTGATGTGACTGTACATCAGTTTCGGGTCAGACTTGACTTTCGATGCTATGTCATTTTCGTACTGTTCCTCCGTACCTGTGCATACTCGTTTCTAGCTCTGCGACTAATCTCTTTGTTTACTTTGGTTCTATGCCTTCTGTACCTTTTCCATTCTCTGACACTCTGAGCCTACGCCTCCCTGCACCTTTGGGTAAACCAGGGGCTCTTTCTGGTCTTCCCATTTAGTATTTTTCCTTTGGGTATAAGCCGTTCCTCTGCCTCCTTGCATTGCTGCTACGTATTCCATCATTTCATTTACTGTCCTTCCATTTCCCTTTCCCACAGAACCTCCTGCAGGTAATTCCTCATACCCATGTAGTCCCCTCTTTTAAAGTCTGGTTTGTCTCTTTCAGCACTGTTTTCCCTCTCCACCTGTAGCTCTACAATGTACTCAAAGCTCAGCACCATATGGTCGCTGGCTCCCAGGGGGCTCTCGTGTGTTATGTCCTCGATATCTGAGCTGCTCAGGGTGAATACAAGGTCCAGCCTTGCTGGTTCGTCCTCTCCTCTCTCTCTGGTCGTGTCTCTGACATGTTGGTGCATCAGGTTTTCCATTACCACGTCCATCATCTTGGCTCTCCAAGTTTCTGGACCCCCACGTGGTTCTTGGTTCTCCCAGTCGATCTCCCTGTGGTTGAAATCGCCCATGACCAGTAACTTCGCTCTGCTCATGTGCGGTTTTCTTGCCACCTCCGCCAAAGTGTCCACCATTGCTCTGTTGTTCTCGTCATATTCCTCTCCTGGCCTTCTGCAGTTCTGTGGTGGGTTACACAACACTGCAATGACTATCTTGTGCTCCCCAGACTGGATGGTACCTACTATAAAGTCCCTTTCTCCACACACTTCCATTCCTTCCATTTCCTTGAATCTCCAATGGTTCCTTACGAGCAGTGCGACCCCTCCTCCTCCCCTGCTCCTTCTATCTTTCCTCAGGATCTGATATCCCTGTGGGAAGATTGAGTCTGTTATTGCCTCATTTAGTTTAGTTTCTGTGACGGCTATGATGTCTGGGGACGTTTCACCTATTCTTTCATTCCACTCTTCATACTTATTCGTGAATCCATCCTCATTTGTGTACCAAACCTTCAGCCTCGTTTCCAATACTGTGGCCCTGGGGGGATCTTGGTGGGTAGAAGGTTGCTGCATGGGTGGGGGTTGTACTGTTGGAGTGTGACTTGGTGTGGTGGGATTTGTGATGGGGTGGGGTAGTTGTGATGGTGGGTTTTGGGTTGCTGGGGTGGGGACAGGGGGAATGATGTGTGTGTGTGATGTTAAAATATATGGTTGCCGTTGGGTTTCTTTGATTTGTGTGTGTGTGTGCGCGCGTGTGCGTGTGTGCGCGTGTGTGTGTGCGCGCAACACTTGCAATCATAAGGCTGAGTGTTAAATTTGATATTTTTAAGAACATAAGTAATATAAATATATTAAAAGTATCGGCCAGTATCTACCGTTTTTTCACAGGTACCGTAAAAATGACCGATACTTCCCGATACCGATACTTTGACACATCCCTAGTAGTTACCATGGCAAGTAGTTCTCACTCGAGAAATTGAAAGCTAAAAAGACGGGTGAGAAAAAATGAACTAAAACTTGAAGTTAAACTAAAGTACCACAAAATCAAGACAAGTGTCAGATGAAAGATAAGAAATAATAATACATAAAGACAAAGGAACAAGTACTCAGGATCTCCATAGAAACGAATAGTCAAATAACTTTAATTCTATTTTAGGTCAACATATCGCCTATTATCTCGAGTGAAGGATGGAGGAAGGCTGATAGGCAGCGCTGGCGTCTGCATTCCTCTGCAACATATACATCATTACAACCCACAACACAGTCAAACATGCCCTCAAAAAATGTGTACACACACAAGAATTTTTCTTTACAAACTTCAAATTGTGATCTAAATAAACCTTCAGTGCCTATATATACCTATGAGTAATTAGTTGATTTGTTAGAAAGTTTTGTCGATAAAATAAAGCTGTATTTCACTATATATCACCAGTCAAAAATTCTTTAATAATAACAGCAATGAAGGAAAACTCAGTGATTATTCACAAATGTACAGCTTTAATTATATATATATATATATATATATATTTATATTATGTATATATGTATATATAAAATATAACGCACATGCACATACATTGTGGGAAAAAAATGTTGGTTAATAAGTTCAAATCGTATAGGTTATACAAAAGATCATTAATGTTGGGTGCTTAGTTAATGAGATTTATAGCCAATCCACTGCATGAAGCTCATTAAAGCTAAATATAACACTGTGTAAGACAGTTTTTGTTCCTGGGAAGTAAGTGTTATTTTCCAACGCCTTTTATTGCAAAACAATAGAAAATGCCCATTATTCCATTTAAACTTTGCTTTTGTGGCTTAAAGGATGAATTTTTGACCCCCAAAAAAAAGGCTAAATTTCAATATTTTTTGTTAGTTTTGGATATAAAACAAATATAATAAAATAAATAATATTTACATAAAATACAATTTACACTTTTTATTTTAAACTTGCTGAAACATATTTACAAAGTTAAAAATGAGCAGCTTTCCTTAGATTTGCGAGCATGCAACAAATCACTTTCCCGTTTAAGCCCCCAAATGTAGTACCTCTGTTATAACCCAACGTATCACATCCGCTTTACCCTTTTTAATTCTTCCCAATGCATCTTGTACTTTCCTCTCGTGTACCTCAAGCTCCTCTATATTCCTCTAATATGTTATACCTTCCAGTTCCATGCATGAAATCGATGCCTCTAGTCTCCCATCATGTTTTTATTATAAGATCCCTGATATCTGTGTTCAAAGTCCATATTATCTTGGAAATAAATGGTTTAAAATACCGACACAATGGAAATATAAACACAAGCAGTATCAAGTCCCAAACAGTAGATCTGTTTATGACTTGATACAGCCCACTGTGTGGGCAAAACGTTGTCACTAAGGGATCACATTATACTGCTTATGTGTTTATATTTCCATTATATCTTGGTGGAAGCGATCCCCTTGCTCCTTTGAGTATGCTCTCATATTCTCCTTGAAATTGTCAAGATGAGTATTATGGATATGAACCTTAAGGGACAACCTACAGCCCATCTGGCCATTGCTTTTTACTAAGGTCTCAACAAGTTCCACATAATTGTCAGCCTTGTTGCCCAGAAAGCCCTGTGCTACAGCAACAAAACTCTCCCAGGCTTCTTTTTTCTTTGGAAATTCTAAGCACTCCAATATTTTCCTGACTTGTGGTCCAGTGAAGATGCCAGCCTTCACCTTTGCCTCTTGATAGTTTGGGGAAGAAGTCTTGAAGATACTTGAAGACTTCAGACTCTTTATCATGAACTGTAATAAACTGTTTCATTAGCCATAGTTTGATGTGTAATGGAGGGAACGGAACCTTTTGAGGATCCACCAATGGTTTGTTTGATATTATGTCTTCCTACTGAGAACTCAGTCCTTTGAGGCCAGTGCTTCCTCTGGTAATGTGTTACTCTGACTCTACTATCCCAGTGACAGAGATAACAGTAAAACTTTTTAAAACTTCCTTGGAGTCAAATCAAAACAATCACCATTCTGAAGTCTAATATCCTCCCAGCCATACTTATCATAGTTCAAAGCTTGAAGGTTGACACTGTTGTAGTCCTTAAGATGCACTGAATGAGCCAAGGGAAGAGATGGATACTTATCCCCATTTTGCAGAAGTACAGCTTTTAGGCTTCTGGATGAGCTGTCAGTGAAGTCTCTTATCTGGATTGCATGTTGGTGAAGTTTTCTTTGGCTTTTCACTTGCACACTTTCATCCACCAAGTCCCGCTGCCATAGTCTTGTTTACTGTGCTCTTCATTTTTTGATTTGCTTCTTTCTTCTTCTAACAGTTGACTACTTTCTGGAGGTGTAAGTACAGGAAGGTCAGTACTGTGTGGTACTGGTGCAATAGAGAAGGTTTGGATAAGAAATAGCAGATACATTTTTCCCAGTAAGGCGTTTGGAAGGATCCACCAGGCAGAAGTAGCAGTTGGTTGAGTGATCAGTGGGTTCACGCCATATTCTAGGAACAACAAACGTCATGGCTCTTTTTTTTCTCCTCTATACCATCCTGTAAAAGAACAAAAGAATTAGTTTGTTACATACATTTCATTTAAAAAATGTTCCCATTCAAGATTTTATCCTTCATATAACTAATGACTTTCTTACCTTCCAATGTTTTCTTACAATGCTCACAAGCAACATGAGGTGCCCAGGTCATGTCTTGGTCCCCAACTGTCATGCCAAAATATGCATTGTACGCTTCACACATTTTTTTAGATGCTGTTACAGAGAACGTTTTTGCTCTTGTCTTAATGAGCTGACTATATATGTAGCAGAATGCATCTGGAGAATGATTGCAGCCTCTTGATGCCATTTCACTTCCGATGCGTCTTCTCAGGCAGCCAGAACTGAAGTGAATGCTGGTTTGTGAGCCTCTGTTTTTATATTTGCCAAGCAAAACACTAGAATATAAATAGTTTTACAACAGTCTTTTTAGAAAGTGTTCCAGATGTCTCCTGACCACAATAGCAAAGTTCTGTGATCAAAATTGTTTTTAAATTTTGTTTAGTTGTAGAGAATTGGGAAATGATGCTTATTTCCGGGAACACGAGATTAAAGTCTATCGACAACAAGAGGATCATTATCATTTTTAAATGGATGAGTATTTTTCTCCGTGACGAATCTTAAGTCTATGTATTTTTAACAAAATGACTTGAATCATTAATGACTGATTGTTTTAATATTTGGGTATAAATATGAAAATGTACTAACATTGTTTAAAATTAGGAATTAGTGGATTCCATAAAATTAGATAATCTTATTAGATCGGCTACATACTTTTAACACAGGTGTATTTTGCTTAATAGACAGTTTGAATTGCTCTTGGACTGTGTAAATAAAAATGTATAAATTTACAGAAGCATAGTGGGATATTGTTTACCGTGAATTAACGGAAGACTGACACTTCTGATCAGATCAGAACCAGGAAACTGTAGTAGTATCTTTCTTGGAGGAAGATTTTCATTGATTGTGAAATGTGTAGCATCAAATCTGCTTATTTTATTGACTTAAATGAGAAAAAAAGAAATTGGTTTTAAGTATTGACTGGTAAATTTCTTTTCTTATCGGGTTAGGTAAGGTTCGTCAGGAAACAAGACAAGCGTTTCCTGAGACGGGTTTTAGATGACCCTCCGTTGGTGGTTTTGGTCATCTAACCGAGGACTTCCGCTGGCTTACTGGTCCATCCCTTTCAAAATTAAGGTCATAGTTATAACCATTTTTTTTCTTATCGGCTTCAAACTTTCACTATTTTGTTATAATTAGGTAGTTGTTTGGATTGTTATTAGACGGTGTGGGTGTCACTTAGTCCAATTTGATTAAAACCCAGAGATTTGTGAACTCCATAATTCTATGAGGCTTGCACTTCCACGTTCTTAAATAAATTAAGGAATTGGAAAAAAAAAAAACAGTGGACCCTCGGTTTTCGTTGAAAATTCTTTCAAGAATGCTGTTCGAGTGCCGTTACCAAACGAATTTGTTCCCATAAGAACAAATGTAAATTAGGTTAGTCGTTTCAGAACCCCAAAAATACACTTACGAAAGCTCTTACAAAAATACACTTACATAACTGTTCGAGTTTGGAGGTGAACGAAAACCGAGGGTCCACTGTATTTTATATTTGTGCAAAAAAAATAACACTTCTTAGTTCTTAGCAACTGGACAATGCTACACGACTGATTACCAGGAAGGGCAGACAAATTTACATGTAAAAAATATACACTATAATATCAGCAACACCATAAATATATACAAAAAACCTGCCTTCCCATTTCACAAAATATATACTACGTAGTACTCATGCTACTAGATTTCTTATAGTTAAGCCATGTTATAATTTACAACCACAATAGTGGGTCTCCATGACCCCTACCCTTCTGCAGGTAAAATTATCCCTGCACTAGGTAACACAGGCCCCCACATAATTACCAGAATCAATTTAAGAGTACTTAACAAAACACCACCACACACTACTTAACCTAACTCCATTACACCTCGTTCCCTTCACGTCTAATACGTGTCCCACTGGTTATCCACCTGCCGTTTAATTTGCGTCCACTTAAGCATTGGCACTTTTTATTGACCTTCACTACACTACTAAAACATCACATAAATTTATTAAAACAATACAGTATGCTGTATAATACCCCCACCACCAGACACAGGTCTCACTCTGCTAGCTGTATCCAATCTGATGCAGCTAGTCAAAGAAAACTGCATCATTACAAGCACTTAATATTACCTTACTTGCCTTGGTGCAATTTTCGTTTACTCTATACAACATATCACATAACCGCATACCTAGTTTCTCAATTATAAACCAACTCTTTAAACAGCATTAGTGTCCTTCACTACAAATCTCTGCTTATACAATGGTGCAAAAACAGGCTCAAAAAATTAGTTACGTTATATTAAAATGAGCAATAATAAGTCTTCAGAAATAATGCAAAAATAATTTTACATATCACATTAAAATCACATTATCAACCAAGTGTCTCACAGCAATCTTTAGTAATCAAAACTGCTACGCAAAACACACCTCTGGGAGAAATAGGAAAGCACAGGGGAAGTAAGAGACTCCATAACCTGGGTAGTCACATTCAAATTTTGTTGATGGGGCTATGGCCTTGAAAAAAACACTAATGACCCTCAAAAGGTGGGCCTGTCATTCCAAGGAACCCTGGAGTCACTCCTCACCCAGCCAATAGCTCTGGATCCCAGTGCTTCCCTGACGGCAAATAAAAAAGGGGGTATATTCTCATCCCAGTTCATCTGGTACTGAGTACAACAAACATCAACATCGTCCTGAGAGACTCGTGAAACCATTATGGTTCTCTGATTAGGAGTGATAGTGGTAAAATTATTCTTAATATTTTAACTCTCCCAAAATTACATGAAAATATTTGAGAAAATTTGACTTCAGGTTGGCTTGAATTTTGTGAAGCCTAATTGGAAAAAAATCACCAGAAATCTCAAAATCACACACAAAATTACTAAGGAGTATGGACTTTGGTAACTTGGTAGAAAAATAAGTGATAAGTAAACACTGATTATCAATCTTTCCATTCTGAATACTGAAATATCCTCCCCTTGGTGATCTGTAAAATTTTCAGACCCTGATACTTAAATGGCTCTGCCATGACCATTGGTTGCATACTTCCTCAAGAGAGTTTCCCCTTAGATCAACTCTGCAAAATAAACATTTGTTAAATTTGGGGACCACTTCTCTGTAAGTTGTCAACTAAATAACTTTCAGGGTGTCACAACATCCCTTGGCCTCAACCAGCTGCTTCGGAGTCAGAATATTCACTTCCATGCCAACACAGCCCCCCTTCCCTTTACCCTACATCCCAAACCGGGTTCCACCGGGGCTGGTTTATCACTGCCCCGAGTGTCCTGTAGGTCAGACTCAAGCAACCGTCTTCCCAGGCCCAAACTTTCACCACAATCAGAAGGATAAAGGGGCGGCACAGAAGCTCTTCCTTTTATTAACGTGTCTAGTCATAATACACACTGAAAATTGCTGTCACAGTTGATCTAGTCCCCTCCCCTTACAAACGTGTAAATCGGGTCCTTCCAAACCAAACATTCCTCACTTTTGATGAGACCCAAAACAATGTTGCCTATTGGGTAAACACCTTCAAAAGGTAAAGCTTCTGTAATACTACAAGCAGGTACCCAGACTGGTACTCACTCATACCACAATCTACGAATTGGATTACTAACAGTAGATCCTGTAATCCCTTTTTAAAAAAATGTCCAATCCAGTAAATCTTCCAACACTGTCATACACTTACATAACAGTGAAAACAGTACATCCATCTCTTAAAGACATAACACCTTCTACCCTTCCTTCATATTGGTGCAAGTCCACTTGGATTTGAAAGATTTTCATCCGAGGATCTAAAAAAGCTGGAATAAAATGGTGTACTTTGAGGTAAAACTTTTAAAACCAGCTACACAATGTAGGTGGTGTACTTGAAGGACTGTGCAGCAGCCTAGTTCCTAAGAAACGTTTTGCAATATTGATGCAAGTGGCCTTTAATTACAGTAAGTACAATTATAATATTTAACGGTATCATGCTCAGTTGGAGTAGACTTGGTCCCTTGTCCCTGGGAAATTGGGCTTTTCTTACCTGTTCTCTGATTTCCTTAACCTGAAACCAACTTACCACTTCCCCGAGCAGGTAACTCAGTAGATTAATTAAATCCCTGGGAACCAGGACTGGTGGTAAGTAGGTTGAAAACTCTTGTGATTTGAGCCTGGAAAAAAAAGGCTTGTACCTGTGAAATTTCTTATTCCAGGTTGGTGGAGAAAATTTTTTATCAACATGGTCCGGGTGATAACTACTACCAAATTTTTGGTTGGCTAAAAGTCTCCATCTCTAATGCATGGTTAAAATCATTAAAATATTTTTCCTCAAGATATGCCTTAAGGTCAGGGTACTCTGGGTTTAGAAGATCCTTTTAATAAAGTTAAGGTAATTACCCTCATAATCACCTACCACACTTTGGAGCTGCACCATTTCGTCAGCAGTGACATTTTTCCTTTCCATAATCCACCAAAATTGACCTTCATGAAAATTTAGTCCTGTAAACTTCTGCATATACCTATCTGGCAAGTCAAAACAACATCCTTCATTTTCACATAATCTTGCTCATTTAGAGAACTAACTGCTTGTATTCATTTACCAATTAACTGGTTTCGTGCTAATGTCGCCCATTCATTCTGTCCACTACTGTGACCTAGCAGTTTCCTCAAATAACGAAAAAATTACTGATCTTCCTCCAAAATTTAGAAAAAAACATTATAGCTTTACTCAAATTAAATGTTTACCCTATTCCCTGTTGAGAAGCAAATTGTCTTTTTCTTTCTTAAACCCTAAGGATTTCTAACTCCTTTTCCTCCTGGATCTTTGTACTTTCAATCTTCCTCAGTTCTTTTCTTCCCCAGTTACGGTTAATACAGTCGTTCCCAGCCTTGGTGGTGAACGACGTCCGTACAGAGCTCCCGGTGGAGGAGTCAGAGAACTTTTATTTTCTACAAGATGGCGGATGGATACCGCGACGAGTACATACTGTGTGCATTGATTTTCTGCAGGGAGCCGTGTATCCCAGCAATGCCGACGTTCTCTTGCCTTTATTTTGAGAGACACGACGGGATATCTACAGAGGACATTTACGGGAAATCCCTGAATGGATCTGCCAGGGTTTTGTCAAGTTTGAGCTGGCAGTGTCTACAATGGAATCGTCGACAGGTATCAGAAGAACATCGTAATCAACACAAACTTGGAGGTACGTCTTCGGGATGCGTCTGCACACTACTTTTTGGGGTAAGGATCAAGAATATTCC